>ONZH01013253.1:0-25954 GCA_900303285.1 Rhinella marina | reverse complement strand
CTGAACACAACACCTCGCCATCTGGTGGCCAGCAATACAGGTGACTGAACAAACACCTCCATCTGGTGGCCAGCAATACAAGTGACTGAACACAACCCACCCTTCTGGTGGCCAGCATACAGGTGACTGAACACAACAACCTCGCCATCTGGGGGCCACATACAGGTGACACACAACACCTCGCCATCTGGTGGCCAGCAGTACAGGTGACTGAACACAACACCTCGCCATCTGGTGGCCAGCAATACAGGTGACTGAACACAACACCTCGCCATCTGGTGGCCAGCAATACAAGGTGACTGAACACAACACCTCGCCATCTGGTGCCAGCGCAGTACAGGTGACTGAACACAAAACCTCGCCATCTGGTGGCCAGCAATACAGGTGACTGAACACAACACTCGCCATCTGGTGGCCATGCAATACAGGTGACTGAACCACAACACCTCGCCATCTGGTGGCCAGCAATACAGGTGACTGAACACAACACCACGCCATCTGGTGGCCAGCAATACAGGTGACTGAACACAACACCTCGCCATTCTGGTGGCCAGCAGTACAGGTGACTGAACACAACACTCGCCATCTGGTGCCAGCAATTACAGGTGACTGAACACAACACCTCGCCATCTGGTGGCCAGCAATACAGGTGACTGAACACAACACCTCGCCATCTGTGGCCAGCAGTACAGGTGACTGAACCACAAAACCTCGCCATCTGGTGGCCAGCAATACAGGTGACTGAACACAACACCTCGCCATCTGGTGGCCCAGCAATACAGGTGACTGACCACAACACCTCGCCATGACCTTCTGGTGGCCAGCCAGTACAGGTGACTGAACACAACACCTCGCCATCTGGTCCAGCAGTACAGGTGACTGAACACAACACCTCGCCATCTGGTGGCCAGCAGTACAGGTGACTGAACACAACACCACGCCAATCTGGTGGCCAGCAATACAGGTGACTGACCACAACACCTCGCCATCTGGTGGCCAGCAATACAGGTGACTGAACACAACACCTCGCCATCTGGTGGCCAGCAATACAGGTGACTGAACACAACACCTCGCCATCTGGTGGCTGCAAATACAGGTGACTGAACACAACACCTCGCCATCTGGTGCCAGCAAATACAGGTGACTGAACACAACACCTCGCCATCTGGTGGCCAGCAAAACTACAGGTGACTGACCACAAACACCTCGCCATCTGGTGGCCAGCAGTACAGGTGGACTGAACACAACACCTCGCCATCTGGTGGGCCAGCAATACAGGTGACTGAACACAACACCTCGCCATCTGGTGGCCAGCATACAGGTGACTGACACACACCTCCCATCTGGTGGCAGCAATACAGGTGACTGAACACAACACCTCGCCATCTGGGGGCCAGCAGTACAGGTGACTGAACCACAACACCTCGCCATCTGGTGGCCAGCAGTACAGGTGACTGAACACAACACCTCGCCATCTGGTGGCCAGCAATACAGGTGACTGAACACAACACCTCGCCATCTGGTGGCCAGCAATACAGGTGACTGAAAACAACACCTCGCCATCTGGTGGCCAGCAATACAGGTGACTGAAACACAACACCTCGCCATCTGGTGGCCAGCAATAACAAGTGACTGAACACAACACACACGCCTTCTGGTGGCCAGCAATACAGGTGACTGACCACAACACCTCGCCATCTGGTGGCCAGCAATACAGGTGACTGAACCAACAACACCTCGCCATCTGGTGGCCAGCAATACAGGTGACTGAAAACAACACCTCGCCATCTGGTGGCCAGCAATACAGGTGACTGAACACAACACACCTTCTGGTGGCCAGCAGTACAGGTGACTGACCACACACCTCGCCATCTGGGGGCCAGCAATACAGGTGACTGAACACAACACCTCGCCATCTGGTGGCCAGCAATACAGGTGACTGAACACAAACACCTCGCCATCTGGTGGCCTGCAATAATAGGTGACTGAACACAACACCTCGCCATCTGGTGGCCAGCAGTACAGGTGACTGAACACAACACCATGCCATCTGGGGGCCAGCAATACAGGTGACTGACCACAACACCTCGCCATCTGGTGGCCAGCAATACAGGTGACTGAACACAACACCTCGCCATCTGGTGGCCAGCAATACAGGTGACTGAACACAACACCCCAGCCATCTGGTGGCCAGCAGTACAGGTGAACTGAACACAACACTCGCCATCTGGTGGCCAGCAATACAGGTGACTGAACACAACACCTCGCCAATCTGGTGGGCTGCAATACAGGTGGACTGAACACAACACCTCGCCATCTGGTGGCCAGCAATACAGGTGACTGAACACAACACCCCCGCCATCTGGTGGCCAGCAATACAGGTGACTGAACACAAACACCTCGCCATCTGGTGGCCCAGCATACAGGTGACTGAAAACAACACCTCGCCATCCTGGTGGCCAGCAAATACAGGTGACTGAAAACAACACCTCGCCATCTGGTGGCCAGCAATACAAGTGACTGAACACAACACCACACCTTCTGGTGGCCAGCATACAGGTGACTGACCACAACACCTCGCCATCTGGTGGCCAGCAATACAGGTGACTGAACACAAACCACCTCGCCATCTGGTGGCCAGCAATACAGGTGACTGAAAACAACACCTCGCCATCTGGTGGCCAGCAATACAAGTGACTGAACACAACACCACACCTTCTGGTGGCCAGCAGTACAGGTGACTGACCACAACACCTCGCCATCTGGGGGCCAGCAATACAGGTGACTGAACACAACACCTCGCCATCTGGTGGCCAGCAATACAGGTGACTGAACACAACACCTCGCCATCTGGTGGGCTGCAATACAGGTGACTGAAACACAACACCTCGCCATCTGGTGGCCAGCAGTACAGGTGACTGAACACAACACCATGCCATCTGGGTGGCCAGCAATACAGGTGACTGACCACAACACCTCGCCATCTGGTGGCCAGCAATACAGGTGACTGAACACAACACCCAGCCATCTGGTGGCCAGCAGTACAGGTGACTGAAACACAACACCTCGCCATCTGGTGGCCAGCAATTACAGGTGACTGAACACAACACCTCGCCATCTGGTGGGCTGCAATACAGGTGACTGAACACAACACCTCGCCATCTGGTGGCCAGCAATACAGGTGGACTGAACACAACACCCCGCCATCTGGTGGCAGCAATACAGGTGACTGAACACCAACACCACACCTTCTGGGGGCCAGCAATACAGGTGACTGAACACAACACCACGCCATCTGGTGGCCAGCAATACAGGTGACTGAAAACAACACCTCACCATCTGGTAGGCCAGCAATACAGGTGACTGACCACAACACCTCGCCATCTGGTGGCCAGCAATACAAGTGACTGAACACAACACCTCGCCATCTGGTGGCCATCAATACAGGTGACTGAACACAACACCTCGCCATCTAGTGGCCAGCATACAGGTGACTGAACACAACACCTCGCCATCTGGGGGCCAGCAATACAGGTGACTGAACACAACACCTCGCCATCTGGTGGCCAGCAATACAGGTGACTGAACACAACACCTCGCCATCTGGGGGCCAGCAATACAGGTGACTGACCACAACACCACGCCATCTGGTGGCCAGCAATACAGGTGACTGAACACAACACCACGCCATCTGGTGGCCAGCAATACAGGTGACTGAACACAACACCTCGCCATCTGGTGGCCAGCAATACAGGTGACTGAACACAACACCTCGCCATCTGGTGGCCAGCAATACAAGTGACTGAACACAACACCTCGCCATCTGGTGGCCAGCAATACAAGTGACTGAACACAACACCACGCCATCTGGTGGCCAGCAATAAAGGTGACTGACACAACACCTCGCCATCTGGTGGCCAGCAGTACAGGTGACTGAACCACAACACCATGCATCTGGTGGCCAGCAATACAGGTGACTGAACACAACACCTCGCCATCTGGTGGCCAGCAATACAAATGACTGAACACAAACACCTCGCCATCTGGTGGCCAGCAATACAAGTGACTGAACACAACACACGCCATCTGGTGGCAAGCAATACAGGTGACTGAAAACAACACCTCGCCATCTGGTGGCCTGCAATACAGGTGGACTGAAACACAACACCTCGCCATCTGGTGGCCAAGCAATACAGGTGACTGACCACAACACCACGCCATCTGGTGGCCAGCATACAGGTGACTGACCACAACACCACGCCATCTGGTGGCCAGCAATACAGGTGACTGACCACAAACACCACGCCATCTGGTGGCCAGCAATACAGGTGACTGACCACAACACACGCATCTGGTGGCCAGCAATACAGGTGACTGACCACAACACCACGCCATCTGGTGGTCAGCAATACAGGTGACTGAACACAAACACCTCGCCATCTGGTGGCCAGCAATACAGGTGACTGAACACCAACACCTCGCCATCTGGTGGCCAGCAATACAAGGTGACTGACCACAACACCTCGCCATCTTGTGGCCAGCAGTACAGGTGACTGACCACAACACCTCGCCATCTGGTGGCCAGCAATACAAGTGACTGAACACAACACCTCGCCATCTGGTGGCCAGCAGTACAGGTGACTGAACACAACACCTCGCCATCTGGGGCCAGCAATACAGGTGACTGAACACAACACCTCGCCATCTGGTGGCCAGCAGTACAGGTGACTGAACACAACACCTCGCCATCTGGTGGCCAGCAATACAAGTGACTGAACACAACACCTCGCCATCTGGTGGCCTGCAATACAGGTGACTGAACCACAACACCTCGCCATCTGGTGGCCAGCAATACAGGTGACTGAACACAACACCTCGCCATCTCAGTGGCCAGCAATACAGGTGACTGACCACAACACCTCGCCATCTGGTGGCCAGCAATAAAGGTGACTGAACACAACACCTCGCCATCTGGTGGCCAGCAATACAGGTGACTGAACACAACACCTCGCCATCTGGTGGCCAGCAATACAGGTGACTGAACACAACACCTCGCCATCTGGTGCCTGCAGTTCAGGTGACTGAACACAACCACCTCGCCATCTGGTGGCCAGCAATACAGGTGACTGACACAACACCCTCGCCATCTGGTGGCCAGCAATAAAGGTGACTGAACACAACACCTCGCCATCTGGTGGCCAGCAGTACAGGTGACTGACCACAACACCTCACCATCTGGTGGCCAGCAATAAAGGTGACTGAACACAACACCTCGCCATCTGGTGGCCAGCAAACAGGTGACTGAACACAACACCTCGCCATCTGGTGGCCAGCAATACAGGTGACTGAACACAACACCACGCCATCTGGTGGCCTGCAGTTCAGGTGGACTGAACACAACACCTCGCCATCTGGTGGCCTGCAGTTCAGGTGACTGAACACAACACCTCGCCATCTGGTGGCCTGCAGTTCAGGTGACTGAACACAACACCTCGCCATCTGGTGGCCAGCAATACAGGTGACTGAACACAACACCTCGCGCATCTGGTGGCCAGCAATAAAGGTGACTGAACAACAACACCTCGCCATCTGGTGGCCAGCAGTACAGGTGACTGACCACAACACCTCGCCATCTGGTGGCCAGCAATACAGGTGACTGACCACAACACCTCGCCATCTGGTGGCCAGCAATACAGGTGACTGAACCACAACACCTCGCCATCTGGTGGCCAGCAGTTCAGGTGACTGAACCACAACACCTCGCCATCTGGTGGCCAGCAGCTACAGGTGACTGAACACAACACCTCGCCATCTGGTGGCCAGCAGTACAGGTGACTGAACACAACACCTCGCCATCTGGTGGCCAGCAATACAGGTGACTGAACACAACACCTCGCCATCTGGTGGCCAGCAATACAGGTGACTGACCACAACACCTCGCCATCTGGTGGCCAGCAGTACAGGTGACTGAACACAACACCACGCCATCAGGTGGCCAGCAATACAGGTGACTGAACACAACACGAGCAAGTGTGCATGCTGGCAGTTGTAGTTCAGCTCAGCTTGAGTGCCAGAGGTTGCTGATCCCTGCACTAGAGTCCACATCTTTGAATTAAAATCTATTAGACTTTACTGTTGTTAAGTGGTCTTCGGCCCCGAGAATAATTTCCTCTGTTGTGCCCAAGGAACTCTAGTCCAACCCTGATGCACGTCACCATTGATGGCCTCAGTTTTCATGAGTTCATGTATGGCACAAGGCCATTGATTGGCCGGCGGAAGTGACATACATGTACTGTTGATGGCATGTCACACTTGAGATCCAACAGGGAGAAAGCAGCCTGGGGCTGGATTGGAGCGCCCATCCTGCCCAGATATATAAACAGGGGTACCTGATCTCAGAGAACCCCTTTAAGATGATATTTATTGATAAATATCCTGGAAATGATAATGATGACCTGTCTTCAGGATAGGTCCTAGACCATGTGACATGTGCAATATATGGTGATTGGTGACATCACAGAGCGCCTAACCTCTTGTAGCACCTAATCGTCGGGGGTTCTGGGTCTCGGACCCCTGCTGATCTGATATTAATCAGAATGCAGAGGACTACTTTGGATTCGTGGATTACGTCGGACCAGCTTTTTTATTTTTTAAATAAAATGGTCAAACAGGGGTCTGGGGGAGTATTTATTTCATTAAAATATTTTATATGTGTGTGTGTTTTTATACAACATTGCAGTTTTAGTAATTACGGCTATCTACAGACGGCCCTGATTACTAATACTGGGCTTAGTGCTTGCCGGTATGGCAGGCCAGCACTAACCCCAACATCTATTACCTCGGCACCCACCGCCAGCAGGGGTGCCGGGAAGAGCCGGGTACCCGCAGGACCGGACCTTCTAAATTGAGGGTCCGGTTCTGGGGCGGCTGCAGGCTGGTACCATTAGGCTGGGAAAGGCCAATAACCGTGTCCCTTCCCACCCTGGTAGTGCCAGGCTGCTGCTGCTGGTTGTATCTGGCTGGAGAAGGAAAAAAGGGGGGACCCCTGGTTTACTCCCATAGACTTCAATTATGCTCGGGTGCTCGGACGATCGCTCGAGCACCCCTGAGTGTGTGGCCAGAGCACCCGAGCGTACAAGCTCCGCGGTGCTCGATCATCACTAATCCTAAAGTAGTTGGCACTTGGTGGGTGGAGCTATGCTACTCATAGGTGGAGTCATAATATTTGTGGGTGGAGCTATGGCATTTTAAGTGGATTTTATTGGTCCACATCTCATGTGTGAGCCAAACCTTCCAGATTTCTCTTCCGATTGCACATGTATTCTCGACGAATCTGTAGTATTTTGAGATTTTTCTGTCTCTTTATGAAACAGATTTTCAGAATTTCATTGTTGACCTGTAGATTTATGACTGTTTTGCTGAGAAAAGTCTCCAAACACAAAATAAAAGTAATAAATAGCTCAGAGATGTACAGAATATTTGCAGAGTTGCTATGACATTGCTATAACAAGTTCCGAAGCGAAGATCTGAGCAATTGTTTAATCAAGTCTGAAATGTTTAATATATGTAGAGAATTATCTGACGAGAGGCCTCAGCGCAGTACGATGCCTCCGTCTAGGGCTCCAGAGATGGGGGGATGCTGGCAGTGGACTGGAAGGTCCTACCATGAAGCATGTGATACAATGGAGAGCACTGCCATAGTTCCCCCCAACCTTCAATGGTCCCACATTGGTTTCTCAGCCCCATGTCCTTATCAAGTAGTATCTTCCCATGATGCCATTGGGTGGCTCCTCACTCAACCTTCTGCCCTCCATCATTTCGGCTGTCTTTTTTTTTTAGAAATATACACAAAAAAATAAACCAATACGATGAAACAATCAACCGTTTTGATCAATCAGAACTGATTATTTCTTGGCCATATGCCAAGATATGAACCCTCTGCACACTTCTTACAAGATGACCGGGCGGCTGAGGGGTCGGCCATCATATAGGATCTTTACACTGTCATCAAATGTTCAGAACTTGTTCATATTAAAACATCGTTTTTGGTTCTTACTTTCTTACTTATTTCCAGAATGACATTAAACCATGTGGTGCTAAGAGTGTCTCATGCACTATATCAGGTGGCCCCAAAAGCAGAGGAGCGCTACTCAGAGAGTAATGTAGACATGTCCCCAGGATAATGGAATGGGTCTCATTATATTTCTGAGCTGCACTCACAGTTCTGCAGGATTCAAGTCATTCTCACAGCATTCATTCTTGTTCAGTGTCTGCACAGAGCTTACTCTGGGGGATTTTCTGAGACCCCTTCACTTGATTAGAGCCTCAGGGATATTATCAGTGACCTCTTCATTGCACTAGCCCACCAGGAATGTTATGATAGACCCCTTCACTGCTATATCCTGATAGACGTCTTCATTGCACAAGCCCATAGTGATATTACATAACCCTCTTAACTGCACTACTCCAACATAAATAATATTATAGAACCACCCGTTATATCATCATAGACCTCTTCACCACACTAGACCACCAGGTATATCATCATAGACCTCTTCACCACACTAGACCACCAGGTATATCATCATAGACCTCTTCACCACACTAGACCACCAAGTATATCATCATAGACCTCTTCACCACACTAGACCACCAGGTATATCATCATAGACCTCTTCACCACACTAGACCACCAGGTATATCTTCATAGACCCCTTCCCCACACTAGACCACCAGGTATATCATCATAGACCTCTTCACACACTAGACCACCAAGTTATTCATTATAGACCTCTTCCACCACACTAGACCACCAGGTATAATCTTCATAGACCTCTTCACCACACTAGACCACCAGGTATATCTTCATAGACCCCTTCCCCCACTAGAACCACCAGGTATATCATCATAAGACCTCTTCACCACACTAGACCACCAAGTATATCATTATAGACCTCTTCACCAAACTAGACCACCAGGTATATCTTCATAGACCCCTTCCCCACACTAGACCACCAGGTATATCTTCATAGACCTCTTCCCCACACTAGACAACCAGTTATATCATCATAGACCTATTCATTGCACTGTCCCACAAGGAATATCACCATAGACCTCTTCACTGCAGTAGCCCACCAGGTATATCATCACAGACCTCTTCACCACACTAGACCACCAAGTATATCATCATAGACCTCTTCACCACACTAGACCACCAAGTATATCATTATAGACCTCTTCACCACACTAGACCACCAGTTATATCATCATAGACCTCTCCACTGCACTAGACCACCAGTTATATCATCATAGACCTCTTCACTGCACTAGACCACCAGTTATATCATCATAGACCTCTTCACTGCACTAGACCACCAGTTATATCATCATAGACCTCTTCCCCACACTAGACCACCAGGTATATCATCATAGACCTCTTCACTGCACTAGACCACCAGTTATATCATCATAGACCTCTTCCCCACACTAGACCACCAAGTATATCATCATAGACCTCTTCACCACACTAGACCACCAGGTATATCTTCATAGGCCCCTTCACTGCAGAAGACCTTTCCATGCACTAGATTACCAGGTATATCATAATACACTTCTCTCTTGCACTAGCCCACCAGGAATATTATCATAGACCCCTTCACTGCACATACACACATGGAATATAATCACGGATCCTTTTCCCTGCACTAGCCCACCAAGGATATTATCATTGACCTCTTTAATGCAGTAGCCCACCAAAGAAGTGATAAAAACACCGTCCATCCCCTACATCACAAGGGATGTTACCCCCTTCAATACCATAGACCACTAAGGATGTAACCACAAAATCAATTGCTGCTCTGGATCACAAGGGATTTGACGATTAACCTCTTCAACAACCTAGACCACCAGGGATGCCATTCGTGAGTGTAGTGGAATTTTAGACTACCGAGACATGTTCCCAAGAAATAACATTAGAAATATTTTTCTTATTAGAAGATGTAGGTGTCAGATATGACGATAGATGAGGGCTCACATGCTACTTTTGCACATGGACCCTCAGTTGTCACATCCACCTCCCCCAGATGCACCCCTGACCTCACTTATGTCACATCTAGATGACAAATTTCTCTACACATGTGGCTGTGTTGCTCAGTAGAGATGAGTGAAGTTTTGAAAAATTCGATTCAGCAGCTTAACTGAACTTCAACAAGAAATTCGATTTGTTTTCCATTGTATGGAGCGGGCACAATGATGGGGAAACGGTGATCATGCTGCCCCCCATGATTTAATCCCTCAGATGCCGCATTCAACGCTGAACGCGGCATCTGAAACTCACATTCAGACTTTCAGGGGTTAAAAAACATTATACTCACCTCATCCACTTGATCACGGATAGCCCGTCCACTTCTGTCTTGATTTAAAAAAAGAAACAGCCAAAGAACCTGCGGAGAGCATGAGGACGTCACCCCATGAGCACGCTTGGTGCGCACGGTGACATCACTGATGACGTCACTTGCAGAGAGCGTGATGACCTCAGCACATGATCATGCTGAGTGCGCGCAGTGACGTCATCAGTGATGTCACCGTGCGCACCAAGCGTGTTCATGGGGTGACGTCCTCATGCTCTCCGCAGGTCCTTTGGGGGGTTTTCTTCAATCAAGATGGGAGCTGACGTCCTCTCCATGATCAAGTGGATGAGGTGAGTATAATTTTTAAAATTTCAGCCATTTTAGGCCCCTTTCACACGGGCGAGATTTCCGCGCGGGTGCAATGCGTGATGCACCCGCACTGAATCCTGACCCATTCATTTCAATGGGGCTTTTCACATGGGCGAATTTTTTCACCCATCAGTTCGCTGTTGCGTGAAAATCGCAGCATGTTCTATATTCTGCGTTTTTCACGCAGCCCTGGCCCCATTGAAGTGAATGGGGCCACGTGAATAACACATTGCATCCTGAAGCAAGTGCGGATACAATGCGTGATTCACTGATGGTTGCTAAGAGATGTTGTTTGTAAACATTCAGTTTTTTATCACGTGCGTGAAAAACGCATTAAAACGCTTCGCACTCGCGCGGAAAAAACTGAACAAACATACGCAATCGCAGTCAAAACTGACTGCGATTGCATGTAGATTGGTTCGGATGCGTGCGGATTTTCCGGAGCGCATCCGGACTGAATCCGTGACGCCCGTGTGAAAGAGGCCTTAGGAAAAATTGATTCATTACCAAGAAGTGCAAGGAAATTTGGCTTTGAGGCCTGAGATTCAGATCGAAGTCCACTTCGGATACTTCGATTCACTCGATGCTATTGCTCAGCAAAGGGTTAATCTAGCCCGTACGCTCCACCTGTATACTCTCTGCACTTATTTCCTGCCAGGGATGGATTTGTGGCTGCAAACACTGACAGCCTGAAAAATAGCATTGACTTTGAAACAGGAGAGCGCAATGTAAATGTCAATACTCTCTGCTCGTGACCTTGGTCACTTTGTCTTGTTGGGCCCCCGGCGCAAAACTCATAGGTTATAAGGACGTCAGTGCGGTCTGCGTTACGGTAAATTCCCAGATACAAGGTCGCTCACAGCTCCTTATATTGGATTTGTGGCGTCCTGGAGAAGCGTTACATGATGTATGGTCATTAACTCCTGATAGCCTGGAGTCACTGCAACCAAAGGACGTACATTTATTTACGCCATAGGCCTGGTGAAGACTGAGTTCTATCACACAACCATGTGACAGGGCGGCACTGCGC
Organism: Rhinella marina; assembly: GCA_900303285.1. Lineage (NCBI taxonomy): Eukaryota > Metazoa > Chordata > Amphibia > Anura > Bufonidae > Rhinella > Rhinella marina. The sequence goes on along the minus strand of ONZH01013253.1, from coordinate 14,206 downwards.
CATTCCTGTGCATTCTCTTTTCCCGTGACTCCCAGTTCAGTTTTTAAGGTTTTTGCCCCTTAAAGTGGATGCTCCTCCAAAAATATTCTACATTTTTTAAACCAGCACCTGGATCTGAATACTTTTGTAATCGCATGTAATAAAAATGTAGCATAGCCACTGAGATATTAAATAAAATGTATCTGTATAGCGCCACCTGCTGTTTGTAAGTTTCCATATTTTTCTGTCCTTCTCTGTGAGGTGGTCGCACATGCTAAGTGCCATCCTTCAACTATCACCAGCCTTATCTACAGTTAGAAGCTATGACAGTTACAGGGAGAGATACCCTGAGCTGTGATAGGAAGAGAATGTAGTACCCTGGAGCAGGGGGTGCTGTGAAGTCTGCACAGTTGTGGACATTTGTCCCTGTTTCTCCTATGCAAAGTTATCAACGTCTTACTTTATTTCACTTGAAAGGGTTAGCGTGCACTATTTAATACAGTGTAACTGCATTTTATATGTATTTTGCGATATATACAGTATCCTGCTCATTTGCACTGTATTTACATGAGTCTGTGGAAAGGGTTTATGAATACTGCGAGACTTTTGGGGCTTTGAATAAGAAACTGCTATAGGGTTTAAAGAAGAGCCTGTTTTGGAGGGAAAAAGCCAAACATTGTTTACCACCAAAACCAGACAGACTGACCTTGTGAATGTCTGGTTTATCTCTGTTGTTATGTCTGGAAACGTGTTTTTGTCTGGAAAATCTGCTGTGTCCTTGCCATTGAGGTTCCAGCCTGGCTAGAAGCTGTATATAAGGAGAGCAATCAAAGCCCCTAGTGTGCTGCAGTTAGGGATGAGTGCTTGGAGGGGAGTCTCTGCCAGACTATTGAGTGACCAGAAGCATTCATTCTTGTTCAGTGTCTGTACAGAGCTTTTTCTGGGGGATTTTCAACACCACAGACCATTAAGGATGTAACCACAAAATCAATTTCGCTTGATTAAAGCCTCAGGGATATTATCATTGACCTCTTCATTGCACTAGCCTACCAGGAATGTTATGATAGACCCCTTCACTGCACAAGCCCACAAGGAATACCATCATCAGGCCTTTTCACTGCAACAGACCACCAAGTATATCATCATAGACCTCTTCACCACACTAGACCACCAGGTATATCATCATAGACCTCTTCACCACACTAGACCACCAGGTATATCATCATAGACCTCTTCACCACACTAGACCACCAAGTATATCATCATAGACCTCTTCACCACACTAGACCACCAGGTATATCATCATAGACCTCTTCACCACACTAGACCACCAGGTATATCATCATAGACCTCTTCACCACACTAGACCACCAGGTATATCATCATAGACCTCTTCACCACACTAGACCACCAGGTATATCATCATAGACCTCTTCACCACACTAGACCACCAGGTATATCATCATAGACTTCTTCACCACACTAGACCACCAGGTATATCATCATAGACATCAACATTGCACTAGCCCACAGTGATGTTATATAACCCTGTTAGCAGCACTACTCCAACATAAATAATATTATAGAACCCTTCGCTGCACTAGACCACCAGTTAAAGGAAAAGTCCCCTGAGCTGTGATAGGAAGAGAGCTGCACCAGAAAGGACAAGCCACCTGAGCTACCAGCTTCTGTTAAACCTAGCGGAGCAATTGGAGGATCTATGGAAGGTACAGGGCTGGATCTAGCTTTGTTAGAAAAAGACTGTCAATTACTATATGATGTCTGATTTGACATAACCCCTTTAAAAAAAAGTGTCTCCAAATTTTGGAAAAATTACATAATTCAATATCATTCCTATATTACTGGTCACAATGAGGCAGTGATGAAAGTTAAAGGGGTTTTCCAGTTTCAGCATACTGCATATATAGGGCATCAATTCCTCGTGGGTTTCAAGGTCTCTGCTTGCTGTCACTTAATAGAAACCTTCACTATTCACTTTCAGTGCATAAAATCTGTCATGGTCATGTGATCAGCACGGCGACGGTGCAAAAAAAGGTTAAATTAATTTTTAGGTCAGATTGCTTTAAAGGGGTCGTCCCACGAAGTTGACCCTGCCCTCATGGTTAGTTAGGCCATAAGAATACCAGACAGGGGGATCGCCCTCAAGTGCCCTCTGAATGGTGGCCATGGAATATTTCCCCCACAGACTAGTGACTGATCAAAGACCAGTGAAGGACCCGGGAATGGCTGGAGCTGGAGTGGCTGGAGTTCGGTGAGGGGGTGTATTACTTGTTAAAAGCTTTTTTGACAGCATTCTGGGCCTTATTACAACAAATATCGGCTCAATGACCCCTTTAAACATTTGCTGCCTGGTTCCATACCTCCCAACCATCCCGGATCCAGCGGGACAGTCCTGGATTGCAGTGTCTGTCCCGCTGTCCTGGGGGAGGTAAGTCCCGCTTTCTGGCAGCTGTCTGCGCCCATAGGACGCAGAGACAGCTGCCTGTATTATGATGAGCAGACAGCCAGCATCAGCTGCCTGCTTCATCATCCCTCCGTTCCCCCTGCAGGCTCTCTGGTCTGGGCGGGGGGCGGAGCCAGCCAGCAGTCAGCCTTGGCCCCGCCCTCTCCACAGACCAGATGAACCGATGTCCTGGAGATGCCCCTGCAGATGCTGCTAGGAAGAAGGTAAGTAAAGGTGTTTATTTTTTTAATTTTCTGTCAGTGGCACAATGTGGGCATATTACTGGGGGGCACAACATATTACTGGGGGGGGGCACAATATGGGCATGTTACTGGGGGCACAACTTATTACTGTGGGGCACAATGTGGGCATATTACAGGGCCCCAACATATTACTGGGGGGCACAATGTGGGCATATTACAGGGCCCCAATATACTACTGGGGGGGCACAATGTGGGCATATTACAGGGCTCCAACATATTACTGGGAGCACAATGTGGGCATGTTACTGGGGGGGCACAACATATTACTGGGGGGGGCACAATATGGGCATGTTACTGGGGGCACAACTTATTACTGTGGGGCACAATGTGGGCATATTACAGGGCCCCAACATATTACTGGGGGGCACAATGTGGGCATATTACAGGGCCCCAACATATTACTGGGGGCACAATGTGGGCATATTACAGGGCCCCAACATATTACTGGGGGGCACAATGTGGGCATATTACAGGGCCCCAATATACTACTGGGGGGGCACAATGTGGGCATATTACAGGGCTCCAACATATTACTGGAGAGCACAATGTGGGCATGTTACTGGGGGGGCACAACATATTTCTGGGGGGGGCACAATGTGGGCATGTTACTGGGGCGCACAATGTGGGCATATTACAGGGCTCCAACATATTACTGGGGAGCACAATGTGGGCATGTTACTGGGGGGCACAATGTGGGCATATTACAGGGCTCCAACATATTACTGGGGAGCACAATGTGGGCATGTTACTGGGGGGCACAATGTGGGCATATTACAGGGCTCCAACATATTACTGGGGGGCACAATGTGGGCATGTTACTGGGGGCACAACTTATTACTGTGGGGCACAATGTGGGCATATTACAGGGCTCCAACATATTACTGGGGGGCACAATGTGGGCATATTACAGGGCTCCAACATATTACTGGGGAGCACAATGTGGGCATGTTACTGGGGGGCACAATGTGGGCATATTACAGGGCTCCAACATATTACTGGGGGGCACAATGTGGGCATGTTACTGGGGGCACAACTTATTACTGTGGGGCACAATGTGGGCATATTACAGGGCTCCAACATATTACTGGGGTCACAATGTGGGCATATTACTGGGGGCACATAACTGGGGAATAATTACTATGTGGAGCAGTAAGGGACTGGGTGGGATTAGGTGTATAGTTATGTTTTGGGCGGAGTTAGAGGCGTGGCCTAGAGCTGAAACAATTTGCAGAGGCCGCACAATGTGTCCCTCTTTGTTCATTTACAAAGTTGGGAGGTATGTGGTTCGCCAACAGATCATATCTGGCCGTTGAGGGACCCAACAGTGATACAAACAGTTATCAGCCTATTTTTGGGAACAATTTTTAAAAAAACGACAACCTCCAAATGTCCCTCTAAATAAACCCATCTACTAAAAAAAAGTATATAAAAAATAATAGCAGCAACCGGAGAGCGCTAACCCCGTCTGTAATGTCAGATCCATCCTTGCATTATTGTGTTACATTGTTACCTTTTTATGTTTTTCTTGGTAAATGATCACAGACGGCGGCGTTTAATATCCGTCCGCCTCACACGTGACCATCAGGGAGTCATTGGCTCCTCACAATGACAGAAACAGATTCACCCCCCCCCATGACTAATTTTGCTGCGTCCGGTCCGTTCTCCTATTTAATACATTACCACAAATCGTTATTCTTCATTGTTTTTCTCATTTTTTTAATGATGACTGATATTTACCAGAGTTCATTAAATCCAATGATTTTCTCCATCCTCGGAACATTTTGGCACAGGAGATGCCTCGATGATAAATCAAGAGGGTTTTGAAATAAATAATCTTTTGGACAGATCGATGTCTCATTTCTGGAATTAACCTTTTTTTCACTTTTCACTTCAGTAATAATTTACTTAAAGGGCACCTGTTGGCAAGATCAACCCTATTAAACCGCACGTACTGCCTGCTAGGGTTGACCCTTCTGATTAAAATGATATCTGTTTTGTGAAAATCACTTCCTGAGAAAAAAAGACTTTTATTCTTCATGCAAATTACGGTTTCAGTGCCCAAAGGGGTGTGGCCAGAACTGGCAAGATGCTCCACCCCCCATCCCCCTCCTTTGCATAAAGAATTGAACTTTTTTTTTTTCTCAGGAATTGCACAACCGATTTTCACAAGGCAGGTATCATTCTAATCAGCTGGATCAACCCTACCAAGTAGTATGCCTGATTTAATAGGATTGGTTCTGATGAGGCATGCTCAGTCAAGACAGATAGATAGATAAATGGATAGATATGAAAAACAAAGCTATGAGATAGATAGATAGATAGATAGATAGATAGATAGATAATAGATAGAGATAGATAGAATAGATAGAAAGATAGAGATAGATAGATAGATAGATAGATAGATAAGATAGATAGATAGATAGAAATAGAAATAGATAGATAGATAGATAGATAAGAGATAGAATAGATAGATAGATAGATAGATAGATAGATAGATAGATAGATAGATAGATAGATAGATAGATAGATAGATAGATAGATAGATAGATAGATAGATAGATAGATAGATAGATAGATAGATAGATAGATAGATAGATAGATAGATAGATAGATAGATAGATAGATAGATAGATAGATAGATAGATAGATAGATAGATAGATAGATAGATAGATAGATAAATAGATAGATAGATAGATAGAATAGATAGATAATAGATAGATAGATAGATAGATAGATAGATAGATAGATAGATAGATAGATAGATAGATAGATAGATAGATAGATAGATAGATAGATATAGATAGATAGATAGATAGATAGATAGATAGATAGATAATAGATAGATAGATAGATAGATAGATAGATAGATAGATAGATAGATAGATAGATAGATAGATAGATAGATAGATAGATAGATAGATAGATAGATAGATAGATAGATAGATAGATAGATAGATAGATAGATAGATAGATAGAATAGATAGATAGATAGATAGATAGATAGATAGATAGTTTCTAGGCTTCACTGCCTTTCATACTTCCATCACTTGTAGTCACCGTATCTTTCATCACGATTATTTCTTAGACGTCTTTGATTCAGTTCCGTACATCTCATTCCCGGGGGGATCTCTGGAGCCACATTCATCCAATCACAGTTTTTGGAGAATGATTTTTTTTTCACCCGTGGTATTTTTCAGAAAACTATTGATTTGTAGAAGAAACGTTCTTAGTTAGCCGTCAATTATTTATTTCTGAAATGAAATATTCCGGTTGATCTTGTAGAACATTGTCTTTGGCAGATTCAGTCCCCGCCGGATGGATATTTCCTGATCACCAGTCACAATGTCTTCTTCCTTCCTCCTGCCTCAGTCCTCGGCCTTCTTCCTCAGTAGCCTCCCTCTCCCAGAGATGGACTACATGGTGGCCATACGGGTCCCATGCCCCAGGGTCTTCACCATCTTGAGGACCTTGACCACCTCCACCAGTATTCTTTGCTTGATGGCTGACTAGTGCTCCTATCCAGCCCAGAAGAGGTGAAGAGCCCTGGGACCAGCCATACACGTAAGATAGCTGTCAGCCAAACGTACATTTAGCCAACTGTACAGTATATACACATGCCTTCGTGGCCAAGAAAACGTGTTCTCAGTAGGAGAACCAAAGGATCGGGCAGTTGAAAGACCCCCAGCACATTAGATGGTTGGCTGGGCCAAGATACATCTAAAGTATACGGCCAGTTTATGTATCTGTTCACATTAGTGTCATGGCTTCCACTTATAATGGAAACCTTCACGTAGTAATGAATCCACCGTATGAGGATCAGAAGATCTGGGAATATAATAACTGTGTGGATGTGTGCTATATATGTATGTAGTGGCTACACATATGTGTGTTTATTGCATGTGTATACAGTACATGCTACATTTTATATTTTAAAAATATGAGGCTTGGTCTCAGTCTCTAGGGTTCTAGGCGCCAACACTGTGGTGACCCGGGTCTGAATCCACTAATGTCTGTGAACTGACCAAAAGCTATTTCAACAGGCATGTGGTACCGCAGTGTATGTTGCTTTGCTCCTCAGTTCTCATCAGCATTCCTGGAAGCAAACCTCGTTCCTCTGGACAGGATCAGGGCCTTGGACACTCAGCTTCACTGGGCTGCAGCTCTGGTCACCGAAGGGTGCTCCCACACCTGGATGTCGATGGATCCTCCCCACACACAGCTCCTGGATCCTCTTCCAAGCTCTCCCCAGGATGGCTGCTCTATCTCTTCCTCTCCAGGCTTTGTAACCCCACCTCTCATGAATATGGAAAAATATGCAGTCTGTTAGCTGTGTTTAGGAAACAGCGGCATCTTGTGGCCAAACAGCAAAATGTCAGTTCAGATATTTAACTTAATGTACGCAAACACAGTGTTCAATGAGAGCTGTTTCCCCATCTCACACTAGACTGGGAGGGGTGGAGTGGAGAAGCTCAGTGCAAACAGATACATTGTAACACTTTCCGTCTCCAATAGACTTACATTAGAGCTTAAATGATACTCAATGGCAATGACACAGCATTTTTTCCAGAGAAAAACAAGTTTCCAGACATAACAACAGAGATAAACCAGACATTTAAAAGGTCAGTCAGTCTGGTCTGGTGGTAAACAACTCTGGCTTTTTCCCTCCAAAACATGGTTTTCTTTAAACCCTAGGGCAGCTGTGGAAAATTACTAGCTTCCCATTCAAAGTCCCAACAGTCTCTCAGTATTCATCAACCCTTTCCACAGATCCTTGCAAATACAGTGCAAATGAACAAGATATATATCACAACACACATGCAGTATTAAACAGTGCACGTTAACCCATTCAAGTGAAGTAAAGTAATACGGTTATAACTTAGCATAGGAGAAATAGACAAATGTCCACAAATGTCCAAACGTAAAGTACCACCTGCTCCCAGGGCACTGCAGTAGTCGTCGTCCACTTTTTCCGTATCATCCTATTAATCTCAGCTTATAGATTTTATACATTGTTTCCATCTGGATATGTTTTCCTTTATTTCTTGTGAATATTTTACAGCGCTGTACTGTATCTCTGCCATAATGCTGCTCTTAGCACTCCGGTGACGCTGCAGAATTGTGAAACCACATTGAAAAGGCAACAAAAACTCCATTAAGACTTTCCCTTTCAGCAGGAATGAAATATTAAAGAATGTAAATCTTCCAGAGTTTGTCAATGTCTCGGGGATCCTGGAGAACTGGAGAGGTAACTCCACCGGCACCGGGACCGTTAGGAAGATGAAGTGATCACAGACAGAATTCTTCATCAGTCGTCACAGCAGACAAAATAACCCCCCAGACTAATGCAGGATTGTAGCGGAGAGCCAAGAACACCGGCTACCAGCCGCACTTAAGGGGCCGGCCAGTAAATAATGCTTTATCATAGCGTAATAAATTCTTCAAAGTAAATACGTTTTATATATTTCAAGAAAAGCTTCCCAGAGACTGAAAACCAGGGCAGACCTGACGTCTCTCACATCGGAGGGTTTGTATCCCATGTATACACTGTTGGGATTCCACACTGATACATTGTAGCAAACAGGGAGAGGAGGGAGATCTGTTCTGCAGATTGATATAAATGTAACAAACCTTCAGCTTAGGCCTGTATCTTTTCAGCCCCCAAAGTTGTGGGTCTGGCATCTGTCAGCAGTTCTGTCCCTCTGACCCCGGCTGACCTGTTACATGTGCACTCGGCAGCTGGAGGCATCTGTGTTGGTCTCATGTTCATATGTGGCCGCATGGCTGAGAAAAATGATGTTTTATTATATGCAAATGAGCCTCTAGGAGCAACGGGGGCGTTACCATTACACCTAGAGGCTCTGCTCTCTCTGCACCTGCCACACCCTGTGCACTTTGAGTGACAGGACCAGGTGTGATCACGTTTAGGCTACATTCACACAATCGTAGTTTTTTGCGGATCCGTAAAACACGAATACTGGCCCATATGTGTTCTGCAATTTGCGGTCTGTACAAAGCCGCCGCTACCAGAGAAAATGCTTATTCTTCCCTTCAAAGGACATGCTCTATCTTTTTTAACGGGATGCGGAACGCAACCACGGATGCAGACAGCGCCCAGTGTGCCATTCGCATCTTTCGCTGCCCTATTGTAATGAAACGGTCCGCACCCGTTCCGCAAAATTGTACCCCATCTTTTGCAGCCCCATTGAAATGAATGGGTCAACACCCGTTCTGCAAAAATTGCGTAACGGATGCAGACTCATTCATACCGTCATGTGAATTTAGCCTTATGCTGCCTGGCCCTGTCAATGTGTACAGAGAGCAGAGCCTCTAGGTGTAATGGTAACGCCCCCGTTGCTCCTAGAGGCTCATTTGCATATAATAAAACATAATTTTTCTCAGCAATGCGGCCACATATGAACATGGGACCAACACAGATGCCATCAGCTGCCGAGTGCACATGTAACAGGTCAGCCAGGGTCATAGGGACAAAACTGCTGACAGATGCCCTTTAACCTTTTACCCAGTTACTTACTAATTTTTCTCCATCTCCTAAGCAGATAACAGACACATTGATCTACACTCTTATGCAATATCAACTCTCGCCTCCCTTTCTGCAATGAGTTCTTCCTGTCTGTCTGTGTGTCAGTAGGAACTGCAGTTCCAGAATTCTATTTAAGAACCAGGAAGGCCAGGGTGAACAGCATTAAGATTTCTTCTGTATCAAAGAGCAATGCAGGGAGTAGAAGAGGATGAACAAATCCATTAATGTAAGGAAATAATACAGGGAGCAGTACAAATCCGCAGCGCATACGCTTGTTTCTCTATACCGCCCCCTGCAGTGCAGATAGCGCCTACCCAGTGCATGCATTCTGGTCTGGACTGCAATGTCAACAAATCCCTTGAAGACACAAGCTCCGCACACTCCTCAATAGATTGAAGAAATTTGCTGACACAAACAGCGAGTCCTTGAGAAACGCGCCGTGATGTCGCTATTTTGGTGTCTTCGGGGGAGGGGGTGTTTTTTTATTTCCCAGATGACATTGTGCTCGTTGTGTTAAGTACAAAGTAACCTCGATGCAAGGGTCTAAGTCTTAAGAAAACAGAGATGGTGTCTGACATTTCACAGTGTATCCGCTGAGCCCCGAACATCTGCTGTCTGAGAAGGCGCGTTACACCAGATTGTCTCGAAGTGACATGTGCCGAGAGCCGAGGCACTGACCGCAATCACTCATGAGGCTGCGGCCGCTGGATTAGATTGCAAGCTCTTATGACCACAAATGTAGTGGCTGGGCGCCAGTTATGTTCTATTAAATCTACATTGCTTTTAATTTAAAGAGAAAAAAAATCCACGGCTCTGCAGAAAAATCCTAGCAAACCTCCACTAGGGGGAGCTGCTGCTTACAGAATCATTCAGAAACCATTCAACACAATGGAAACTGTAAATTTCTTTGTGCAATCAGCTCCCTCTAGTGGAAGGTGCAGGGAACACTATGACTGTGTATGGGGAAATAGAAGCAGCTCAGAGCTCTATGGCAGTTTATAAGTTCACTGCCATCACCCTGTGGCTTGTTGGTGCCCCCCTGGCAGACTGCACCCAGGGCACCTGCCCAGTGCCCCCCCCCCCCACCGCCGCCGTTACGTCCTTGCAGTAAGTTCTCTCTGCTGTACGTTACACTGCCCATCTATATTGCACAGGCTACGGCCACGCTAGGGAGGTACAACCAGGGGTGCACCTAGCTTTTCTGTTTCCCGAGGCGAAAACTGAAACAGCACCAACCCCCCTCCCCCAAGGTGCCAATTTCTTAACCTAACCCCTTCCCTTCAGCCCATGGCCCTTCCGCTGCCCCCTCTTGCCCCTACTTGGTGCTGCCTGAGGTGATCGCCTCGCCTCATTGGTGGTGCACCCCTTATATACCTCATACATATAAGTATATTGACAAGGTCTGTGGATGTGGAACCACTATACAAACCACCAGGAGTGGTCAGCTGCTGACCCACAGGGATCAGAGACACCAATACAAGAAAGCGGCCAAGGTCAGGGCAGGCCACAAGAGTCACAGTCCAGGAATCCAGCAGCGGTCTGTACACAGGAAGATACAGGTTAGACTTTTAGCAGAACCAGGAAGAACCTGACGCTCAGGCAATGGTGGGACAGGGAGCCCAGCATATATAGGGGAGTTAATGAGTTCTGTGGCTGGACAGGAGCACACAGCGCAAGGAGAGGAGGGTGTTAACCCTTACAGTGCTGAAACAGAGTGCAGCTACAATAAACTAAGCTCCTATTCAGACCTACACACAGGACAGACACATGGTGAGAGAAGCAGCCGACACAGGCCATTGGCGTAACACATACCTACTGAGAAATGTATTATGGAAACCCTATTTGCCTCCAAAGTCCATGATTATGGAACTCCCAAGTCATACAAAAATCCAATTAGAGTAATACTGTAAGGAAATACTATGGTCAGGAAACTCGGACACTGGTGCCAGTCTTTCTTTACCATTGCAGTTGGTAGGAAGATAAGACCCCTTCTCCCGCTGCAATGCCGGATGGACTTGGCTGTTAGGGACCTGTGCAGTAAGGTAGCAGAAAACTGACGCGAGCTCGCTATAAAGAGACTTACCAGAATGCATGGGGTGCAAAGAGGAGGAGAAATTCATTTGTATGGGACTACCGAAAATAGCCAAAATGAATGGGAGGCACACCACGCCAGTGCAGCCATTAATTTCTATGGGGCTATTTTTGGCGCTCCCATAGGAGTGAATGGAGGACGGCCGTACATGAATGATGCACCATCCAGGACTTTGCCAGCTCCGTTTTAGGTATACCCACCTCTGAGACCCGCAGCTATCAGACATTGGGGGCTTATCCTAGCAATATGCCCCCAAAGTCTAAGATAGGAATAACCCTTTAAATTCTCCACCTAGCTCTGGGATCGGACACTGACTGGCTCGGCTTCCAGCCTCGTCTGTCAGCATAACAACCCTCCCAGCTCAGCTTTGGTAGGGGGATGCAGCTGCAGATTCTGTTTCAAGGAACTGCACAAAGAGGAGGGGTGTCAGTGGGAGTTACATCTAAGGAAGAGCCAACCCCTCAATAAACTTGGGGGAAGAGGAAACGGCCCAATACCTGCAGGTTACACTCCTCAGGAGGAGCGATTGTCAGGTTTTTTACTTTCGTAACCATTGATAGAGTTTGAATATTAGAAGGGGGCAAATACTTTTCACAGATAAACGTCACCCAAAGGTAAACAAATGCTTGGTACCTGCATCCCTGTATTAGTGGAGGCCTTTGAAGCACTAGAAATGGCAAAAGGCAGAGTGGATCCAGCATGCATGTGGGACCAACACCCCCTGATTATATGGAAGCCAAGGTTGGCACATAACAGGTAGGAAATAGTGTTAGGTTCCCGTCCTACAGAGATCACCTTGACGATTTGGTGGACGGGCTCAGATAATTTTTGTACAAAATATATTTGCCAAGAATCTCTAATTTACTAACCAAGCATAGCATTAGCTCCAGAATACCTCATATCTCTATGGCATTGTGCTTTATCTGGTGCAGTGTGCCGTTACATTGTATGTAAACAAATAATTGCCCTCCCCTTTAAGAAGCTGCTGATCATTTACATTGTCGCTCGCTGGTCCTGGTTCTTCATCGTTCTATTTTTCCGCCACGCTGCTCACTGTGAATATCTCCAGCGAGACCTCGAGAAAGCGAGCAAACACCCAGCGGCTGTCACCGGCAGATGGAAGGATAAGCCTGCTGCGCCGGAACCAGGCTCACAGCGCGCCCGCCACATCCCTTCCCATAATCCCGCTGACTAGCGGTTAATATTAACAGTTTTCTCCGAAGCACATGACGGACGCCCGGACGCAGGGAGACATTTTAGCATATTAGACCAGCACAAAAAAAGCTAAAGAGACATAAAAAATTCTAATAAAATGCTTCAAATTTGTTACAATTCTGTAACTTTGTATCTGCGCTGAGAACCTGATTATGCAGAACTGAAATGCATTAGGGCTTTCCCTCTTATCTTTGGCGCACAATCTCATCTTCTTGTCTTTGGGATTTATGCAGGAAGATCTTGACAGTTTCATTTTTTCTATGGAAATGGAAATTGTTACAAATTCTGTTAATTAACTGGAGAATAACGAGAACCGAGCACCTGTGATGGAGACACGTACCAAGCTCGTAAACCCCGGAGTCTGATTAATCGAGGGGCTCCACGGGGGGTTCCGTTCACTATGATTGAGGCTACAGGGATTGGCTTAGATCTCAGAAACATCATTTTCATTAAGTTCTGGAGAAACTTTGCGAGGAGATTTAAGGGGATAGCACAATGTATGGAGGAAAGCATCAGAGCAACTCCACCTCCAGGAGCTTCACTGACCTCCCAGCCATAGACATCAATATGGAGGTGGTCCTCCCCTCTGCTCTTCTGGGAAGGCTTTCTACAAGATACTGCAGCATGTCTGTGCACATTTTTGCCAGAAGAGCAAATACTGAATTTGGTTAACATCAGGGCTCTCTATGGCCAGTCAAGTTTTTCAGCTGGATGTTACACAACTGTGGTTATATAAGACTGCATGAGCGTAGCTGGATGTTATACACTGTGGTAATGGTAGACTGCATGGCTAGAGGTAACTGTGGTAATAGACTGCATGGCTAGAGGCTGATGTTATACACTGTGGTAATGGTAGATGGCAGGGTTATACACTGTGGTGTAGATGCATACCTGGACTGTGGTTTTGACTGGTTGGTATACTGTGGTAATGGGGCTAGAGGCTGGATGACACTGTGGTAATGGTAACTGCATGACTAGAGGCTGGATGTTTATACACTGTGGTAAGACTGATGGCAGAGGCTGGATGTTAATACACTGTGGTAATGGTAGACTGCATGCTAGAGGGGATGTTATCACTGTGGTAATGGTAGACTGCATGGCTGGTAGTAATGGTAACTGCATGGCTAGGCTAGAGGCTGGATGTTATACACTGTGGTAATGGTAGACTGCATGACTAGAGGCTGGATGTTATACACTGTGGTAATGGTAGACTGCATGACTAGAGCTGGAGTTATACACTGTGGTAATGGTAGACTGCATGACTAGAGGCTGGATGTTATAATGTGGTAATGGGTAATGGTTGCATGGCTAAGGCTGGATGTTATACACTGTGGTAATAGTAGGCTGCATGACTAGAGGCTGGATGTTATACACTGTGGTAATGGTAACTGCATGGCTAGAGGCTGGATTTATACACTGTGGTATGGTAGACTGCATGGCTAGAGGCTGGATGTTATACACTGTGGTAATGTGACTGCATGGCTAGAGGAGATGTTATACAGTGGTAATGGTAGACTGCATGGCTAGAGGCTGGATGTTATACACTGTGGTAATGTAGACTGCATGGCGGGAGGGATGTTATACACTGTGGTAATGGTAGACTGCATGGCTAGAGGCTGGATGTTATAACACTGTGGTAATGGTAGACTGC
>ONZH01013252.1:0-139757 GCA_900303285.1 Rhinella marina | reverse complement strand
CTATGCGTCCTTAAAGAATCCTCATCGCAATAAGGGAGAACGCATTGCACGCAGAGGAGACGGGGGTAGGAGGAGACGCAACGGAGCTACACAGTCAGACCACACTTTTGTCTGCTTCACGGTGGCAGTTGCAGGAGGAGGAGGATGAGGAGGAGGAGGACGACGTGGAGGTGGCTGTGGAAGAGGAGGAGGATGCTGGCGGCGAGGGTAGCAGTCAGGCTGTGTGCGTCCCATTGGTTCAGCGCGGATGGGGCGGAGAGGAGGCGGAAGAGGAAGAGGAGGAAATGGCAAGTGATCCTTCTGGTGGGGGCAGTGAGGTCATGCCTATTCAGAGTCTGGCACACATGGCTGACTTCAGTGGAGAACAAACTGTACTTCGCATGCTGGGCGGTCGAATCGATTGCTGGAATACTCGTGCAGAACATGATGGAGATTTTCCCACCCACCGCAGAGAGGAGAGGGTCTCCCAGAGTCCCACAACATCCATCAGGCCCACAGCCACCAGGGGAACACTCTCCAAGGTGTGGGACACGTTCATGGCACCCCCTCGTGCAACTTCCATCACTGCGGGGCCCGCTATCAGCAGGAGGGACAAGTATCGGCGGATGTTGCGGGAGTACCTGGCAGACCGTAACCCTGTCCTCCCCGATCCCTCGGCGTCCTACACTTACTGGGTCTCCAAGTTGGACACGTGGCTGGAACTGTCCCTGTACGCCTTGGAGGTGCTTGCCTGCCCTGCCGCCAGCGTGCTATCAGAAAGGGTGTTCAGCGCAGCCGGGGGCATTATAACCGATAAGCGCAGCCGCCTGTCAACCGACAGTGCCGACAGGCTGACGCTAATCAAAATGAACAGCAAGTGGATTGACCCGGACTTTGCTTCTCCAACCGTGGAAAGCAGCCAAAAGTGAAGTGCCATCTGTATGAAGTGCCATTTCCTCCTCCACCTCCTCCTCCTCCTCCTTAACCGCCGTAGAATTGCTCCGTAAATAAGAAAAAATTTATATGTTTATGGCTCACCTCTTGGGCCTCCACAAAATGTTTAAGAGGTCTCAAGGTCTCACCTCTTGGGCCTCCACATAATTTTTAAGAGGTCTCACCTCTTTGGCCTGCACAAAATGTTTAACGAGGTCTCACCTCTTGGGCCTCCACATAATTTTTAAAGAGGTCTCACCTCTTGGGCCTCCACATAATTTTTAATAGGTCTCACCTCTTGGGCCTCCACAAAATGTTTAAGAGGTCTCACCTCTTGGGCCTCCACAAAATGTTTAACAGGTCTCACCTCTTGGGCCTCCACATAATTTTTAACAGGTCTCACCTCTTGGGCCTCCACAAAATGTTTAACAGGTCTCACCTCTTGGGCCTCCACATAATTTTTAACAGGTCTCACCTCTTGGGCCTGCACAAAATGTTTAAAGAGGTCTCACCTCTTGGGCCTCCACATAATAATTTTTTAAGAGGTCTCACCTCTTGGGCCTCCACAAAATGTTTAACAGGTCTCACCTCTTGGCCTCCACATAATTTTAAGAGGTCTCACCTTTGGGCCTCCACATAATTTTTAAGAGTCTCACCTCTTGGGCCTCCACAAAATGTTTAACAGGTCTCACCTCTTGGGCCTCCACATAATTTTTAAGAGGTCTCACCTCTTGGGCCTCCACATAATTTTTAACAGGTCTCACCTCTTGGGCCTCCACAAAATGTTTAACAGGTCTCACCTCTTGGGCCTCCCATTTTTGTCTCACCTTGGGCCTCCACAAAATGTTTAACAGGTCTCACCTCTTGGCCTCCACATAATTTTTAACAGGTCTCACCTCTTGGGCCTCCACATAATTTTTAACAGGTCTCACCTCTTGGGCCTCCACAAAATGTTTAAGAGGTCTCACCTCTTGGGCCTCCACATAATTTTTAAAGAGGTCTCACCTCTTGGGCCTCCACATAATTTTTAACAGGTCTCACCTCTTGGGCCTCCACAAAATGTTTAACAGGTCTCACCTCTTGGGCCTCCACATAATTTTTAACAGGTCTCACCTCTTGGGCCTCCACAAAATGTTTAACAGGTCTCACCTCTTGGGCCTCCACATAATTTTTAACAGGTCTCACCTCTTGGGCCTCCACAAAATTTTAAGAGGTCTCACCTCTTGGGCCTCCACAAAATGTTTAAGAGGTCTCACCTCTTGGGCCTCCACATAATTTTTAAAAAGGTCTCACCTCTTGGGCCTCCACATAATTTTTAATCAGGTCTCACCTCTTGGGCCTCCACAAAATGTTTAACAGGTCTCACCTCTTGGGCCTCCACATAATTTTTAAGAGGTCTCACCTCTTGGGCCTCCACAAAATGTTTAACAGGTCTCACCTCTTGGGCCTCCACAAAATTTTTAAGAGGTCTCCCTTGGGCCTCCACATAATTTTTAACACGTCTCACCTCTTGGGCCTCCACAAAATTTTTAAACACGTCTCACCTCTTGGGCCTCCACAAATTTTATATAAGGTCTCACCTCTTGGGCCTCCACAATAATTTTTAACAGGTCTCACCTCTTGGGCCTCCACATAATTTTTAAAAGGTCTCAACCTCTTGGGCCTCCACAAAATTTTAACAGGTCTCACCTCTTGGGCCTCCACATAATTTTTAACAGGTCTCACCTCTTGGGCCTCCACATAATTTTTTAACAGGTCTCACGCTCTTGGGCCTAACAAAATTTGTCTCACCTCTTGGCCTCCACATAATTTTTTAAGAGGTCTCACCTCTTGGGCCTCCACATAATTTTTAAACAGGTCTCACCTCTTGGGCCTCCACAAAATGTTTAACAGGTCTCACCTCTTTGGGCCTCCACATAATTTTTAACAGTCTCACCTCTTGGGCCTCCACAAAATGTTTAACAGGTCTCACCTCTTGGGCCTCCACATAATTTTTAACAGGTCTCACCTCTTGGGCCTCCACAAAATTTTAAGAGGTCTCACCTCTTGGGCCTCCACAAAATTTTAGAGGTCTCACCTCTTGGGCCTCCACATAATTTTTAAAGGTCTCACCTCTTGGGCCTCCACAAAATTTTTAATAAGTCTCACCTCTTGGGCCTCCACAAAATGTTTTAACAGGTCTCACCTCTTGGGCTCCACATAATTTTTTAATACGTCTCAACCTCTTGGGCCTCCACAAAATTTTTAAGGTCTCACCTCTTGGGCCTCCACATAATTTTATCAAGGTCTCACCTCCTCCACTTTAAGAACTCTTCTGCACAAAATTTTAAGAGGTCTCACCTCTTGGGCCTCCACATAATTTTTAAGTCTCTCACCTCTTGGGCCTCCACATAATTTTTCTCACCTCTTGGGCCTCCACAAAATGTTTAAAGGTCTCACCTCTTGGGCCTCCACATAATTTTTAGGTCTCACCTCTTGGGCTCCAAAAAATGTTTAAGAGGTCTCACCTCAAACACAAATGTTCAACAGGTCTCACCTCTTGGGCCTCCACATAATTTTTAACCCTCTTGGGCTCACAAAATTTTAAACAGGTCTCACCTCTTGGGCCTCCACATAATTTTAAGAGTCTCACCTTCTTGGGCTCCCACAACAAATTTTTAAGAAGGTCTCACCTCTTGGGCCTCCACAACAATTTTTAAGAGGTCTCACTCTTGGGCTCCACATAATTTTAAGGTCTCACCTCTTGGGCCTCCACATAATTTTTAAGAGGTGTCACCTCTTGGGCCTCCACATAATTTTTTAACGGGTCTCCCCTCTTGGGCCTCCACATAATTTTTAAGAGGTCTCACCTCTTGGGCCTCCACAAAATCTTTAACAGGTCTCACCTCTTGGGCCTCCACATAATTTTTAAGAGGTCTCACCTCTTGGGCCTCCACAAAATGTTTAAGAGGTCTCACCTCTTGGCCTCCACATAATTTTTAAGAGGTGTCACCTCTTGGGCCGCCACAAAATTTTCCATGAGCCTCTGGCCAGCCCACGGCCTCTTCCTTCCTTTTGCGGTCCTACGCATCCCTCAACATCCCCACTGCTTTACCTGCTAGACATGACACTGGGCCAGGTCGGGTCACTGATATCTCTAGCGCCAACAATTTGGGCATTTTAAGGCTTCTGCATGTGTTTGAGTTGTTTTTACATTTTAAAGAAGACATGTCTGACCAATCTCACACACACACACAATGACAATTAGGGGTGGGGTCTATTTGCTTTCCCCTTGCCTATGCCATCTGTGGTTGTCATAGGCAACGTGATTTTAAGGGGTGCAGAATTTTATCTTCTTTTTTGTCTAGTTTGGCTTGGGGTCCATGGCAATGTAGAGGAAAGAAGGTTTCCTTGTATGGTCTCACTTTACAGAGAGGTTAGATTGTGTTTGGAGTGTATTGTTGAGAGGCTGTGATAGTGGCGTAATAGTGCGACTTGGGCGCGTTATATGCACCCAGACATGCTTCCCCTGCTGTCCCAGTTGCATTCCAGCAGTGTTGGCATCCTTTTCTGAGGTTCCAGGGTGGACTTGGTGACCTCCAAGTGGTCGAATTGAGATTTCCAAGTGGCGAGCATTTTTTCCCCATAGACTTTAATGGGATTCGATATCCGGTCGAATAGTCGAATTTCGCAGTCTATTCGAATCGAATTTCGAACTTTCGAATATTTCACTACTCGCTCATCTCTAATTATTACTTATTTGAAAGTGACATTAATTCCATGGTACTGTACATAAAGAGAGGGTTACACATACATAATATAAACCTGAAACTATTAACAGAATGGTACAGAGGGAAAAAGGACCCTGCATGTGAGAGATAACAATCTACAAGAAAAGGGGAAGGATACAGTTGGTGAGGGTATATGTTCTTGTAGAATCCACTGAGCTTTGGTGTGCCAGTTAATTCAAAATTAACAAAATAGCTAATGGATCTTTAAAATGGGATTTTTTAATGGTACAGGGAATCAAACATAAAAGGTTAACAATCTAACTAAAGGACAGGAACAAAGGGAACATACAGGTCAGGGGTGGGGAAGGAAGTGCCTAACTAGCTATCTATGTACACATATGTCTTATATACTAGTCATACACACATAGCCCATACACTGCCTATCCGTGGAACACCTCCCAGATACTGTCTTAGCCAATCAGCACAGCCCATTTATAGTCTGTAGATATAGTTATAGAGGTTAACACCTTCCTGTAGGTGGCATCTTTGAGCCCAGAGCTTTCCTTCCTTTAAAGGACAAACAGACTTGCAGAACAGATCACTGCAGGCAGTTGCTCCCGCCAGGTCTGGAAGCATCATAAATCACGTGTTCATAGGTGTGCTCCTCAGTGGGCAAGGCCCTATATTGTCTCTCAGGCATGGTGGCTCTTGATTTCCCGGATTAAAGAACAGTGTCTATTGTCTGTTGAACAGATAGGACTTGTCCACCATGATTGCTTTGTGGGAGAGTTGCTTGGGTATTTACGGCCCAATTCCACTCTGCTGTAAAGGCCTTAAGTCAGGAGTCAATCAAATGTTGGGCTTCCAACAGTTCTTCAAATTTGTGACACATTGTACATCATGTTAGTGGGAAATTTTGACTGACTTTTTGCTTTGGAAAAATTCTCAATTTGCTAAATTTAATTTTTTCTGCTTGTAAGCAAATAGTCATACCACACAAATTAGTTAATAAGCAACATTTGACAAATGTTTACTTTATGTTAGTGTCATTTCTTAATATCCTTTTATTGGCTTAAAGGTTTAACAACACTATTCCAAATGTTCATCACATTTTCCAAAACCTACTTTTTTAGAGATATACTCAGGTTGGAAGGAACTTTAAAATGACTATATATTAGAACTAGAGATAAGCGAATCGACTTCAGATGAAACATCCGAAGTCGACACACATAAAACTTCATTCCAATACTGTACGGAGTAGGAGCTCCATACAGTATTAGAATGTATTGGCTCCGATGAACCGAAGTTATTGCTTTTTTTTGTCTCGCGGGACTTTGCATAGTAACTTCATAAATTAATTTGTACTGTAAAAAAAAAACGTTTCCCGAACTCGGATTCGGTTCCAAGGTACCACTTGGAACCGAAGTCGAGTTTGGAGAATAGTTTTTTTTACAAAAACTGTTACGTAATTTCTCCTGACTACGACAACACCCAAATGTGGTCATAAACCTCTGTATGGGTATATCAGAGTGCCCAAAAGGGAAGAAGTGCCATTTGCAATTTGGAACATGACATAATGTTCATAAAAACTTACTACTTTAAATTAATTTTGTGTCTGATTCAGAAATTTTTTTAGAAGCTTAGATTCGTACCTGAATCGATTCTCCAAGAATCGAAATTGCTCAAATTGCCCTGACAGTTGGTATATAACACCCTCTAGTCTCCTAGGACTCAGATTTTTTTTAAATGAAAAGTAATCTCTTTTTAATTTTTTTATTATTTTTTCTGTTTCTTTCATCTTCCCTTTCTAAGCTATTGAAAGCAATGACATCAATAGAAAGTAATGTCAGAGTGACAGTTACATATATAGCTATGGGTAAATGCATAGGTGACAATGTCAACAAATAGTGTGTTTAAAAACATATTGTGCCATTTTATGTTAGGCCCCTTTCAGATGAGCGACTGTCTCGCTGCAAACTCATAATGTTGGCAGTGTTATCTAATACATTCCAGAACTGTAAGTCTTGTCTGAAAGGGACCTTATACTTTTTCATATTAGAAGGATTCAAAAATTGGGGGAAGATGGTGGTAAAATACACATGGTGTTATTGGGGAAAAAAACTGTGGCTTGTTAGGACCAATCTTCTAAAAATTATGCCTTAACCTCCTAACAGTCACGTTAAAATTAAAAAAAACCCTACCAAAAATGAGTGAAAAGAAAAACTCTTTATTCACCCGTGTGGTCACAATATTTCAGCTCATTCATAGAGCCTTTCTCAAGCTTCAGAAGGGCTCTGTGGTTGAGCTGAAATGTTGCGATCACACGAGTGAATAAAGTGTTTTTCTTTTCACTCATTTTTTTTTTGTGAGAGTGCTGACATTTTTTTCTTCTTATATTGTCCTGGATTTGTTGCTAGATCCATTGGCCTGCACCTCCATATTTACATTTAGCCTGCTTTTCTACCATTGTGTTATATTTGTATATAACAACTTGCCATTTTTTAACAAGTAGTTTAATGGCAAAATTCAAAACAGGTGTTTGATCCATGAATTGCCAAATAAATTTCCTGGTTTAATTAGTATTGGTATTTAAACAGTCCTCATCATGCTGTTCACATTTTGACATCATGATACTAAGACGACACCTAAAAATTGATCAACAGTACCTCGCCATTTCGAGGCTTCAAACAGGATATTCTCAGACAGAAGTGACTACTGAGCTTAGAGTGTCGTCAGCAGGTTGCAACAGAGATACTGGAAGAGTCACCGAAAGTCAAAGTAGTGGACATACTTTAGCCACATCCCACACTGATGACTGCTTTATTGTGAACAATACCCTGCGGATTCAGATGATGAATGCCACACAATTCCAGGCACATTTAAGGGAGGTGAGAGGCATGTGTCATGTCAGACCATTCGAAACAGTTAACATTAGCGTGGTCTGCGTGCTAGACAACCTCCAAGGGTACCTGACCACACCGCCAGGCGTCATCGTCTTGCATGGGCCAGGGAGCATCTACCCTAGTCCAAGGACCATTTTGCATCGGTGTGTGCATCCATTTTCTGGCCATGTGTCAGTTTCTAATGTCAGTTTTGCATCTGTTTTCACGTCCATTAAAAACGAATGAATTTGATTGGCAGTTATTTCTAGACCCACCCTTCTGAGAACACCCACAGGATGGTCACATGATCAACCCAAAAGCTTTCTTCTCTTGCTTCAAGATCATAGAGAGCATGTAGGGTTTCTCTGTTTATTTGCATTTCTTTCTTGCATCTTTATTGCATTGTTTTGAGAGCAGCATGTCCTCACAACCAATGGACCGTGTGCTGCTTCTTTGGCTGATTTCTGAGCAATTTGCAGTGTCCGAAAATGCTTGAAGAAGAACCTATGAGAATGAGGCGGAGGTACTGAGTTCACCCCAGAGCTCATCGTGCAACGTCTCTCATGGCAGGCATTACTTTGTTGACGCCATCATAGCAAATACTGACCCCCATGAGAGAAAACAGTAGATGCTAGGCCCACCTCACACCTGTGCCTCTCAATCCCCCATTGATACACTTCACAAGAATGCTAAAGTTAACTGGTTTAATATAGAAAAGTAAAGTCATAAAATCCAGGTATGCCAAACTCATGGTACACAAAAAAAAAACACACCTCATGTGACACGTTTTGGATGTATATAACACCCTTCGGCCTCTTTCACACGGGTGTCACGGACTCAGTCTGGATGCGTTCTGGAAAATCCGCACGCATCCGCACGCAATCGCAGTCAGTTTTTACTGCAATTGCGTGCGTTCGTTCAGTTTTTTCTGCGAGGGTGCGAAGCGTTTTGATGCGTTTTTCACGCGCGTGATAAAAAACTGAATGTATCTCTTAGCAACCATCAGTGAATCACGCATTGCATCCGCACTTGCGTGCGGATGCAATGCGTTATTCACGCAGACCCATTTACTTCAATGGGGCCAGGGCTGCGTGAAAAATGCAGAATATAGAACATGCTTTGATTTTCACACAACGGCGAACTGAGCGTGAAAAACATCGCTCATGTGAAAAGCCTCATTGAAATGAATGGGTCAGGATTCAGTGCGGGTGCAATGCGTTCGCATCACGCATTGCACCCGCGCGGAAATCTCGCCTGTGTGAAAGGGGCCTTAGTCGTAGCAAGGTGGTGTGAATACCGCTGCTGCTTATATCAGAGCTTGGGGCGGAGCTGAATTGAATTAATTAGAAAATGTGATACATGTGTAACAACAGCTCGCAGTAACTAACCCCCTAACCTCAGATACAGCAGACACAACCAGCAGTATACATTGGAAAAACTTAAAAAAAAAAAAACACAAAAACACACACATGCACAAAAAGCAGGTCAAAATCAATGATGTAATATAAAATCTTGTTTATGGTTTAGTCCATTGGGTACACAAGGGTTTATTTTGAATATCCATCGAGCTTTGGCATTTAATAATCTACGATGTGCATCTCCACCTCTAACTGGCACCTTTTCAAACCCTAGCACCTCCAAGTGTGAACTGTTACCTTCATGCTCATGAAGAATATGATAAGAAACAGCAGATATATGTTTTAATGTTTTTTGTTCTGATTTTCCAAATTGGTACCATCTGATAAAAGTCTGCGGATTCTGATTTTTAGTGGTCCCGCTGTGCAGCCCACATACTGTAGGCTGCAGGTTTTACATGAGATAAGGTATATTACATTGTTGGTATTACAGTTATAATATACTGTTTGATTTTTATGCCTGGTACCATTGGCTGAAGAAACAAAATCTGTAGATGTTTTAATCACACTACAGCATGTGCATCGGGTGTGTCCATTGAGCCATCTACAGACAGACTGGGGGACAGTATCTGCGCTAGAGATTTAGCTTTTTTTGGAATACATTGAACGCCACCTTTGATGACTTCAGAGAAGGCTATATCAATGTTGTCACTGCAATTTAGGACAAGTCCGAAATTAGGAGACTTCACTCTGTTGTCTATGGTATTCAAGTTATGTTAATAAGTTTCCCCCAGGTGCCAGGGATGAGGGGAAGCGGCCGGCCTAAGAATCGCATATCCAGACTGCTTGCTGGTCATGTCAGTTCTCTTCCGAGCTACGCCCAGAGAGCCAATTTTATTAGATGTACATGGTGGATTTAGCCACCCCCCCTTAGCCATCAATTTTAATATATCCAATCACAATCATACAAGTATACATTAAACAATGAATCAAAAGAATGACAATGGCGTTGCTAATGACACGTACACACATTACTTAGCTATCTGGAAAATTCTTGATCTGTTCTCCGTTGGGGAGGAGAAGGAGACACAAGTAAATAAGTGTTTTCCTCCTCTTGAACACATCCTGCTTAGGTATCCAGAGGATTCCCCCAATGACTACATTCTGACTGGATTCCCAAGATCAGGTCTGAAAAGCCATTCATCATCTATGGTAGACTCCACTGGACACTCATTTTTCCTTGCACTTTCCTTTAAGTTATTCTCTGGACGGCACAGGGGCAGAATCAGAAGCGAGGCAAATGTCCAATAATCATCAGTTCAAAGTTATCATGTCTAGGCTTCCATAGTTCTAGTTCTCAGCTGAATCGTCAGGTTCAGTATTCGCAGGTTGCATTAATGTGTATATGTATTCCTCTCTTGTAGGTTCTCCATGATTCACATTCAGTATACAGGTTGTTATTACAGTTAGGTGGTGATGATAATATCTTCTTTCTGACCTTACTGCCGATTTAATTAGAAACAACAAATTTAGTATCCTTTTACAAAGAGAGCATCAACCATGAACCTATCATTTTACTTAACTAAATCAGTTAATTGGGTTCAATCAACACCGCAAATCAGTCTAGTCAATGGACAATTCTTTCTTAGAATTAGCAGCTGTATAAATCTTCCTTAACCTCTTAGCATGCTTCACATCAGCAGCCACCCGAACCATACCATCCTCCTCATGGCATGTGCATGGCATGGTCTTCGTTTCTCTTTCCCAATAAAATCTGCTCTGGTACCTACTGTAATGGAACACCTCTTTTTTTGTTCTCAGACTCAAGCCTCAGGGATGATTAGTTAAGGTATAGACCACTGAGCTGTGATGTGGCAGTCATCTATATGCATCAGTTTTATACACCACATACACATTATCATTTTCTGATTGTTTGATACTTCTGCTAAGTGGGTTGCTACTCCTTCAGTATGTTATAAACCAGCTAGTTATTAAATCTGTTTAAGACATTGTTAGTGAAGTTAGGACACAAATTACAACATAATGAACATAATGGGGCAAAGATGTAATGCTTAGACTTTACTCAATAATCCAATCCTGATTAAACAATATCCAAGTGAGTCCACACCACCTTTCCTCTCACTGTGTGGATTATTTTCTAATTCTCATTATTCTGCATATATCATAAGCATTAAGTATATTATCATTGTAAATGTGTTTGGCTTCACCAATGTTGGAATGGTTAACACAGCACTCAGTAGGGACCATCAAATCTGGGATCCAGACTTTTCCTTTATATGAACTAGGTCCTAGTCTTTGAGTCCAGATCTGAAAAGGAATCACACACATGTTTATGTTCAACAGTCAGAGCTGATTTGTAAGGGCTCCTACCACTTTAGGAATGATGAGGAGTGTCAAAAGGCTTGTTCTACACCCAGTATTTATCAACTTACTACCTCAGCCAGTATATTCTTTACTCTTGTTTTTACTACAGGCCAGGTGTTCCCTGAAAAATAGATCAACATAGACAAGGACATATTCATACTGCCCCACTTTTGGAAACTTAATGTAGTCCATCTGCAATCTCTGAAATAGGCAAGATGGCCTAAGCATATGCCTTCCTGAAACTCTCAAAGTTCTTCCAACATTATTATAGGCACACATCATGTAACCTTGGACAAACCTGGTGGCAGCGCTGCTTGACCCCGGGATTCCCACCATATTCTCCTGACACATACATCAACCCATGTGCTGAATTCATCATCAACGGGCAGAGTGCACATGAAAAGGCACCATTTTACCTACCCTCCAGAGCTTGTCTTCACTCATTGCTCTTACTTTAGAGGTCTTCTGGGCCTGGGTTGGCCGAGTCACGTAAACCTTAAGTTGGCTTCAGGTAATGGCTGGAGGTCTGCAGTTATAGCAGTTTAATCTCCCAACCTGTTCTCTTTTTTTCCTCTGGACAGCATCAGGGCATAAAACAACTCTCACACACTTAGCACACTTCATGGTTTCCCATGGATCCAACAAAACCTCTACTCCACCAGATCGGACCATAATCAAAGAAGATCTGAAATCTATATAAATGTTAGTTATCTTACCACAACCATCTTAGCAACCTCAGAGAGTGCTTTCAGCTCTACCTCCTGTACTGATATTACAGAAGGGAGTGGTATTTGGGTGACAACATCAGTTTAGGCACTGACAGCATATCCTGTCTTGTGTGATCCATCTATAAAAAGAAAACGAAATATTTGATAAAGTTATCAATAATATCTGAATGTACTTGCTCCGTAGTTTGTATGACATCTTCATGAAGTCTGGTAACCCAACTCCCTATCACTGTAGACTCAAAGTGCTCTATCCCCTCCAGATCTCTGTGTTCATGTGGCTGTCATAAAGCAATTCTCTTAATACTTTTCAAATTCTGTTACTTTTTCAAATAAATCAGCTGCTCCCATCATGTTCAGAAAATAAAACAAAACAAAATAATCAGAAAATAAGAACAGATCGGAAAACCTTATCTATTATCTAGTTTTCACTGGCAGATGAAATCTTTGGTGACACAGTTACTTCAGCCATTTCATTTGATTAACCACATTTTATTATACTATTTGATGATTTTGATTGCAGACCTCTACAAGCACACTTGTCTAAATACCATATTAATAACATTTTTAAAACAAACCAATTTTATTGTTTTGACTTGGCAATATATTACCTTACACGCATATGCAACTTGTTGAAATTAAATGAAGCAATTTCATTTTTTTTCCTTTTTCTCCAACTCTAGTAACATAGCACACTATTCGTGTTTAGGGAGGAACAAAAGAGGCTTTGTATAATATCTGCTTCTCTTCTAAGTCTACATCACTGTCACCACACCCTCTGTCATCTGGCAAAATGTAACTTCTCCTTTTTGATCAGTTACTAGATGTCTTAACATACAACGATACAAGACAAGGGCCCATCACACATTTCACACAAATAAAATAGACACAAATACAGTATGCTCCTGAAAAACAGATTAGTCACAATCCCCACCAAGTTAAACATTTGGGAATTACAACAGGCTTTCTTGACGTCCATTAAGTCAGGCTGTAAAATAAAACTCACTAACCCTTTGGTTTGCAAAAATGAAAAATAGTGTGCGCACAATACCAAATGTAACAATGAGATCATCTTTTATTTCGAGGATTTTCTTTGACCCAATTCTAAAGTTTTTTTCCTGGATATTTTGTCTATGTACCTCATCCAACCACTAATGTGTGTGTAGTGGCTGGATGTGTACACAGACGTCTCCTCAAACCTGGTCATGGATATGTTAGTGTACGTCGGGGCCACATTGAACACCATCGTGGTCTCCGTTGCTGTACGTAATAGGTGTCCTCAAAAAGAAAATAGTTGCATGTAAGCACTATTTCTAGAAGTGAGAGAATAAAATATGTCAGGCCACTGTCAACATTGTCCTTATATAGGACCCATTCAATAGCTTCCATACCCCCATTGTGATCAATACTAGTATAGAGGCTAGTGACATCAAAGAAAGTGATGTAATGTCCTTCTAGGTATTCAAGTGTTTATCGTTTATCGTGGTGTCCCTCACATAAGATTTTGCAGATATTGCGTACTGTCTGAGGGCTTTATCTAGGAAAGTAGCTGCTGGTGAACAGACCAAATCTATGCCCAATACTATAGGGCGGCCTGGGTGGTTCTCTAGGCTCTTATGTTTTTTTGGTAAGATGTATAGAATGGGTGTCACTGAATGTTCAACCAGTAGATATCTGTGTAGTTTATCATCGATGAGATCCATGGTAAAAGCATTATCAACTAGGATTTTCATCCTACAAATAATAGCAAACTTTGGATCAGAGGTTAGCTGTCTATACACCTCCGTATCACTTAATTGCCTCTTGATCTCAGCTATATAGTTGGTGGTGTCCATAATGACAATGGCACCACCTTTGCACCACCTTTGTCTGCTTTTTTTTGATGGTAATGCCCTTTCTATCGCATGTCTTTTAAAGCCCTACTCTCTCCCTCGTTCATGTTCGGCTTTGTCTCCCACCTGTTGATATTGTACCTGATGTGTTGTATCTCCTTTTTTTACCAAGTCCATGTAGGTGTTGATGGCCTCATTAAATACTGGTGGCTGAAAGTCACTCTGCAGTTGTAGGCCCATGTCTTTAAGTCTAACCATGTTAGTGTTTCCTGAGTCCTATGTGCTCATTATGTCAGGAGGGGTTGAATCCTGTATGTCAGTGAGTGGACTGCGAGTATTAGAATACTTATAAAACACATGTAGCTTAATGCGCCTGAAAAACTTATGTAGGTCAATCTTATATTTGAACCAGTCAATTTCTGTCGTTTGGCAAAAAGACAGTCCCTTCTCTAACAGGAGTAACTCATACTTAGTTCACAGGAGGAAATAATTACCACTAGTGACAATCTTGTCTCTATTATTTCGGTTGTATGTATTTCTCCAGATATCCCTGTGCTGTCTGTGGAACCCTGTTGTCCAGTGGTGGCTTTCTTGAGCGCGTGATCCTTGTGTTGTCGTTTTCTCCAACTGTTGCGTCTATGTCCTCCCCTTCTTGTTGGTCTTTGCCCCTGTCTTTCAAGGTCCTTTCTTGACCTAAAAATTGTGGGTCCTCGCTTACTTCACCAGATGACTCATTATCTGCATTCAACGGTCTCCTGCCTCGGCATCTTGCAAAGCTTTGTTTCTCTTGTGGTCTACCTTTAGGTCTTCCAATGGTGGTCTTTTGTAGCTATCCCTTTTCATATAATCATGTAAAATGTAATTGGATAGGCACACTTCCTATTTGTTCATATGGAAAAAGGGAAGGACGCTTTAGTATTGGTAACTAGATAAAATGCCGTTTTATTAGTAATCATTAAGATGTACTGAGAAAAAATATTAAAAATATGTTAAAAAATCCTTTGATAGTTCATATATATTACAAGTGATTCATAGTAAAAAATAAAAATAAAAATATAGTACTATTGGATTCAATGATTCATCTTGTTATCAAGGGATATCCTCCAGAGAATGACCATCAGTGTGTACAGTTCACCTTCATTACCATATGAATAATCTCTACCCAAGGTAAGTAGGTAAATGAGGTATATATATAAGATTGTATAAAAATGTGCCACGGTTCAACCACTTATTTAGTAGCAATAGCGCTCCGTTCTTTCAGTTATGTTATATCAATAACCTTATACTTTATTATGTTTACTTTACCCTTCCGTTGTCTGGATGTTGTTCTTTTGTTGGGGAGCGGCGTTCTCTGCCGATGTATAGTCTCCGATGTGCCGATGTATTTTTTCACGACTGCACAAAAAAGAACCATAGACAATAGGACACAGGAAACAACATCAAAAGATGAAGAACAAATACGCATAATTCTTCCTTACAACACACAACACAAGAATATAGAAAATATAATTAAGAAACATTGGGACCTATTAAGGAAAGACAAAATCATTGGCCCATCACTCAATATCAATCCCCTTATCACTTATACAAAAGCTCCCAATTTAGCTCCATCCATAAAACACAAAAAAAACAATAACACAAAATTCCAGTTGGTTAACACAAAAAGGTTTTTTTTCGGTGCGGACGTTGCATAAACTGTAGCATAACTAAATTTCAGAAAAAAACCACAGTTAAATCCACACAAAATACACGTACAGTAGACATCAAAGAATGTCTCACTTGCAATTCCATGGATGTGATATATCTATTGCAATGCACCTGTAACAAACAGTACATAGGAAGAACGAAACGCCCACTAAAAATCAAAATTTCAGAAACATAAACAACATCAAAAAAGGATATGAACAACACACAGTATCCAAACAATTTCAGAGAAATACACAACAAAGACCCATCTAAATTAATATATGTAGCTCTCGAGAAAATCAAAAGACATTGGAGAGGCGGAGATCATATTAAAAACATATTATCAAAAAGGAGAAGTTACATTTTGCCAGATGACAGAGGGTGTGGTGACAGTGATGTAGACTTAGAAGAGAAGCAGATATTATACAAAGCCTCTTTTGTTCCTCCCTAAACACGAATAGTGTGCTATGTTACTAGAGTTGGAGAAAAAGGAAAAAAGGAAAAAAAGGAACAGCATTATATCCATTGAATATTGGTTTGAGATCATTTCAAACTTAGCGCAGAACTCATGATTGTTGGGCAAAAGAATTGGTCTTAAATGCGCTCTCAAACCTCTTGGGATACGTTCAGCTATATAGTACTCCCTCAGAGTGGAAAGGTGTAACTCATAGTTGCTTTGCTGTTTCATTTGCATGTCTCATTTTCTCTTAATTAGGTCCTTTGTTGGTTTGTTCAAAAAGGATCCGTCTCCAACCACACCGTCTAGGATCCGCGTCACCTCTTCACTGGTGTAGACAGACCTCTTTGGTGAATCCAGTCCCGTTACCACTCAGAGGAAAAAAAAGTTTTATCTTCTTTTCAGTTGGTGCCTTTAGTCTTATATTCCGTGTGCATGCTACCAGACTGCCGCTGTCACTTGCAAAATAGAAGAAGTTGTAGCAGCACTAACGGGTATCCTCCCTTAGTCAATATAGTGGTGGTGCCAGTGGTGTTGGGAACCAGTCTGTAGTACCCCCAAGTCCTCAGAAATTTTAATAAACCACAGCACTCCCAGGTCTTCAATCAATGCTGATTTATTCACCAAAATGTGCGACGTTTTGACCTCATCTCATCCCTCAGTCTTTCTCAAGCAACAAAGTGAGGTGTGCATACTAAGTACCCTAATTAAGTCACATGACCCACTTCATAGCCATTATGCAAATTACAGATATCTCATTAGCATATACAGGGGTAAAAACACACACCACATTATTATAATCCCTCAATGTGAATGTGCCATAGTCATAACTAATAAAGGTATTAAAATAAATATGTTTACTTACTATTTTCATATTATCCCTGTGGGCATATTGTTATCCTGTATACCTGGGTGCGTTCCATGTGTAAAAGGGCGTGCTTGTTCTGTATCCCAGAATCCTAAGCGTGTAGGGCACATGTGCGCCGGAGCCAGCTAGGATCATTGTGTTGGGAGCGCTATTGCACCTGCGCCTCCAACTATGAGGAATGGTGTGACTTCCCGGCTTGGTGTATGAGAACCGCTGGGGCACCTGTGCTCACCAGTAACTTGAGCGGTGTGCAAGGCTGCTCTATAGACAGTGTGCCTGCGTTATCCCACATCAGGAACAATGTATGAGGCTGGCATACAGTGCGAATGTCTTGCCATATAACTAGTTCTGCTGACATCTAATATATAAAGCTGAGTGTGTGTGTGTGTGTGTGTGTGTGTATGTGCGCTAAAGGAATCCGCACCGCTGCAGCTACAATCACAAAATTTGGCACACATGTACATCAGGTGTTCGGGAAGGTTTTAGAACAGTTTTCAGCTCTCCAGGACGTACCGTTCCTGAGATATTCCCAAAAAATGCATTAGCCAATAGTAGCCTGGTCACATGACCCTTATCAGCCAAAAGAAGCTCACAGACAGTTTGTCTCCACACACCAGGTTTCTATGACAACCTAGCCAGTTCACTGCTGTAAGTCTGCATTAAAGAAGCAAAGCACTGGGGATGACAATGGTAAAGGGGTATTTCGTTACCATAAATATAACTTATGTTTTAGACTAATTCATCATCAATCATTACTAGAGATGAGCGAGCACTAAAATGCTCGGGTGCTCGTTATTCGAGTCGAACTTTTCCCGATGCTCGGGTGCTCGTTTCGAATAACGAACCCCATTGAAGTCAATGGGAGACTCGAGCATTTTTTGCAGGGGACCAAGGCTCTGCCTAGGGAAGGCTGGGTGAAAACCTGGAAACCTCAGAAAATGATGGAAACACCACGGAAATGGACAGGAAACAGCAGGGGCAGCATGCATGGATGCCTCTGAGGCTGCCTAATCCCACCATTACCCCAAATTCTCCTACAACAGCCTGGTGGTTACCCTCATGGCAATTGTGCTCACCCAGACCAAGAAAGGCGAGGCACATGCCCATCACATGTTAGGGAAGCACCCAACTAGGTGCAACGAAGGTCCATCACCGCCAATTTTCAGGGACACGGTAATGGTGACCCACTTAAAAATGCTGCCTGACAACTTGGCGGTGAACCCCTGATTGTCTGTCTTTCAATAAGATTGCAGTGTAAAGCATGGTGGTGAGCCTCAGTAATAAGATTGCAGTGTAAAGCATGGTGGTGAGCCTCAGTATGACTTTTTAGATGGAGATTGCATGTGGTCACGTACTCCCTGGAACCCCATAGTCACCCCTTCTCTGATGTGCTACCCCAGAACATTCTCTGCCCCAATTCGCAAGACCTTTTGCAGTCTCCGTGTGTTGACAGTGGGGATTTACCAGTGTTGTCTGAGGAGGTGGTGGACAATGGCGAGACACAGGTGTCGGAGGGTGAGTTAGTTGTATGGGAAGCAAGTTACAGTGGGGACTCCTTGGGGGGACTTTCTCATGATGGGACAGATTCAATTGTGTTTAGAAAGGCTGATGGGCTTCCGTCAGCACTGTGTGTATAGAACCCCATGGCCTTTCATAAAAATAGTCTGGCGATGACCCCAAGGCAATTTT
Organism: Rhinella marina; assembly: GCA_900303285.1. NCBI lineage: Eukaryota > Metazoa > Chordata > Amphibia > Anura > Bufonidae > Rhinella > Rhinella marina. Next base: position 121,256 of record ONZH01013252.1, on the reverse strand, counting down.
CAGGGACACGGTAATGGTGACCCACTTAAAAATGCTGCCTGACAACCTGGCGGTGAACCGGATTGTCTGTCTTTCAATAAGATTGCAGTGTAAAGCATGGTGGTGAGCTTCAGTAATAGGATTACAGTGTAAAGCATGGTGGTGAGCCTCAGTATGACTCTTTGGATGGAGATTGCATGTGGTCACGTACTCCCTGGAACCCCATAGTCACCCCTTCTCTGATGTGCTACCCCAGAACATTCTCTGCCCCAATTCGCAAGACCTTTTGCTGTCTCCGTGTGCTGACAGTGGGGATTTACCAGTGTTGTCTGAGGAGGTGGTGGACAATGGCGAGACACAGGTGTCGGGGGGTGAGGTAGTTGTATGGGAAGCAAGTTACAGTGGGGACTCCTTGGGGGGACTTTCTCATGATGGGACAGATTCAATTGTGTTTAGAAAGGCTGTTGGGCTTCCGTCAGCACTGTGTGTATAGAACCCCATGGCCTTTCATAAAAATAGTCTGGCGATGACCCCAAGGCAATTTTCAGGGACACGGTAATGTTGACCCACTTAAAAATGCTGCCTGACAACCTGGCGGTTAACCCCTGATTGTCTGTCTTTCAATAAGATTGCAGTGTAAAGCATGGTGGTGAGCCTCAGTAATAGGATTGCAGTGTAAAGCATGGTGGTGAGCCTCAGTATGACTTTTTGGATGGAGATTGCATGTGGTCACGTACTCCCTGGAACCCCATAGTCACCCCTTCTCTGATGTGCTACCCCAGAACATTCTCTGCCCCAATTCGCAAGACCTTTTGTAGTCTCAGTGTGCTGACAGTGGGGATTTACCAGTGTTGTCTGAGGAGGTGGTGGACAATGGCGAGACACAGGTGTCGGAGGGTGAGTTAGTTGTATGGGAAGCAAGTTACAGTGGGGACTCCTTGGGGGGACTTTCTCATGATGGGAAAGATTCAACTTGGGTGGATCAGGCACAGGAACAGATCAATTTTTTTTTTTTTGTGTTTATTTAACTTTTATTTAGCACAAATAACCACAGAGATATTTATTCGTTCTCTTCGCTGCGCAGTCTGGCGTTGGGGTTCGTCACTTTGATGGCGAGCTGTGCCGCTCTCTCCACAATGGTCTTTCGGTTCTTTGAGGAGACGTTGAGGAGATCAGTGAAATTCAATGAATGACGACGCAGGACCCCAACTTAAAAATTTAGCATCAACCGGTACAATAGTAAATTATGAGCTTGATCAAGTGTGGCATGTGTTCTCTGTATTCTTCTCAGTTTATTACCGTATATGGCAGCTATCCGGAAAAATAGTTTGGAGAGAGAGAAAGATAGGAAAAAGACGTAAATTGTTTGGAGAGAGGGCCTGTAGGTGGACCTCCGGAAAAATTGTTTGGATAGAGGGCCTGTAGGTGGACCTCCGGAAAAATTGTTTGGAGAGAGGGCCTGTAGGTGGACCTCCAGAAAAATTGTTTGGAGAGAGGGCCTGTAGGGGGCCCTCCTAAAAAATTGTGGTAAAAGAGTGCCAGTTGGACCTCTAAAAAATGGCGTTTTTTTGGTCAGTGTTAGGCAAAGACGACATGGAGGAGGAGGAGGAGTAGGAGGAGTAGAGAAGAGGAATCGGATACATAAGTAATGTTAATCTTTAGCTGCTTTCCCCCGGAGGAGATTTGAATTCCGGTGAAATCCAGGCTTTGCTCATTTTAATAAGCGTCAGCCTGTCAGCGCTGTCAGTTGACAGGCGTGTACGCTTATTGGTGATGACGCCACCAGCTGCACTGTATACCCGCTCTGACAGCACGCTAGCGGCAGGGCAGGCCAGCACCTCCAAGGCATACAGCGCCAGTTCAGGCCACGTGTCCAGCTTTGAAACCCAGTAGTTGTATGGAGCAGAGTGATCGCTACGGACGTTGGTATGGTCAGCTAGGTACTCCCTCACCATCTTTCTGTACAGCTCCACCCTACTCTGCCTAGACTGGGGACAGGTGACAGTGTCTTGCTGGGGTGACATAAAACTGGCAAAGGCCTTGGAGAGCGTTCCCCTGCCAGTGCTGGACAAGCTGCCTGCTTGGCTCCTCTCCCCCGCTACTTGGCCAACAGAATCATGCCCTCTGCTGCTAGCCACGTCAGATGGGAAGGATTGTTTCAGCTTGTGCACCAGGGCCTGTTGATATCTATTCACTCTCATACTCCTTTCCTCTGCAGGGATGAGAGTGGAAAGGTTCTGCTTGTACCGTGGGTCCAGGAGAGTGAACACCCAGTAATCGGTGTTTGAAAAAATGCTTCTAACGTGAGGGTCACGGGATAGGCAGCCTAACATGAAGTCTGCCATGTGCGCCAGAGTCCCAACACGTAAGAATTCCCTCTCCTCACTGGCCTGACTCTCCATTTCCTCCTCCTCCTCCTCCAAGTCCTCCTCTTCAGCCCATACACGCTGAAGAGTTAAGGACTGAGCACTGGTACCCTCTTCTGTCTCGCCAACATTCTCCTCCTCTTCCTCCTCATCCCCCTCCTCAGATACGCGCTGAGAAACAGACCGGAGGGTGCTCTGGCTATCAAGTGACGTATCTTCCTCCACTGTCTCTTGTGACAAGCGCAAAGCATCCGACTTGATGCTGAGCAGTGAGTTTTTCAACAGGCAAAGCAGCGGGATGGTGAGGCTGATAATGGCGGCATCGCCGCTGACCATCTGTGTTGACTCCTCAAAGTTGTTCAACACCTGGCAGATATCAGACATCCACGTCCACTCCTCATTGTAGACTTGAGGAATCTGACTGACCTGACTACCAGTTCTGGTGGAAGTTGACATCTGGCAGTCTACAATCGCTCTGAGCTGCTGGTAAACTCTGGATAACATGTTTAATGTCGAATTCCATCTCGTGGGCACGTCGCACAACAGTCGGTGAGCGGGCAGTTGTAGGCGGCGCTGCGCTGCCCTGAGAGTGGCAGCATCTGTGGTGGACTTGCGGAAATGCGCACAGATGCGGCGCACCTTGGTGAGCAAATCAGACAGATTGGGGTATGTCTTGAGGAACCGCTGAACTATTAGATTGAACACGTGGGCCAGGCATGGCACATGTGTCAGTCTGCCGAGTTGCAGAGCCGCCACCAGGTTACGCCCGTTGTCACACACAACCATGCCTGGCTTGAGGTTCAGCGGTGCCAGCCACACATCGGTCTGCTCCATGATGCCCTGTAACAGCTCTTGGGCTGTGTGCCTTTTGTCACCTAAGCTCAGCAGTTTGAGCATCGCCTGCTGGCGCTTACCCACGGCACTGCTGCTGCGCCTAGAGCTACCGACTGAAGGCGCCGTGCCCACGAATGGTAATTCGGAGGAGGAGGTGGAGGAGGGGTCGGAGGAGGAGGCATAGTACGTCTGAGAGACCGTGACCGAGGTAGGCCCCGCAATCCTCGGTGTGGGCATTACATGAGCGGCCCCAGGGTCAGTCTCGGTCCCAGCCTCCACCAAGTTAACCCAATGTGCCGTCAGTGAGATATAGTGTCCATGCCCGGCAGCACTTGTCCACGTGTCCGTGGTTAGGTGGACCTTCTCAGAAACAGCGTTGGTCAGGGCACGGATGATGTTCTCTGACACGTGCTGGTGTAGGGCTGGGATGGCACATCGGGAAAAATAGTGGCGGCTGGGGACCAAATACCGAGGGGAAGCCACTGCCATGAGATTGCGAAAGGCCTAGGTCTCTACCAGCCTATAGGCCTTGCCACGGGAGCTTCACTTCGTGAAACAGTTGCTGCTGATGCACCAGCTCTGGCCCTGCTTCTCCCTCTGGCCACACCACTGCCTCTTCCAACCTGTTCTGGTGCAGCACTCGCCTCCGCCTCAGAAGCACTGTCTTCACTCGGCTTATCAACCCAGCTTAGGTCAGTCACCTCGTCATCCTCCGATTCCTCAGTCTGCTCCCCCCTTGGACTTCCTGCCCTGACAACAACTTCACCACTGTCTGACAACCGTGTCTTCTCCTCGTCCGACACCTCTTTACAAACTTCTTCCACTAACTCAACATCATCATCACCCACAGACTGTGACAGTTGGAAAACTTGGGCATCGGGAACGAGGTCAGCAGCAACCTGAGAAGTGGTTTGTGACTCTGGGAAGGGTCCAGAAAACAGTTCCTCAGAGTATGCCGGATCGCATTCCAAATTTTCCTGGGAGGGGGCAGACTGGGGGGAAGGAGGTTGAGGTGGAGGAGCCAGAGGAGTGCTCCCTTGGGTAACGTGGGTGGACTGCGTGGAAGACTGACTGGTGGACAAATTACTTGAAGCATTGTCCGCAATCCACGACATCAGCTGTTCGCACTGTTGTGGTTTCAACAGTCCTCTACCACGTGTCCCTGTAAGTTGAGACAAGAAGCTAGGGAGTGTAGCTCTGCGGCGTTCCTCTGCTCCCTCATCAGCAGGTACTGTCTCACCCTGCCCAGGACCACGGCCTCTGCCCCCTGCAGTAATTGAATGCCCACGCCCACGCCCTCGTCCTCGACCCTTAGCCCTGGGGTTCAACATTTTGTGTATATAAGTGTATTATATAAAAAATAAAAAATAAATGGGCCTGCTGTACTGAAACCCACAAACTTGTTCAGTCTGGTTGAATTAAGTGACGTACAGAAAGTGTCACCTGGACAGAAAATACGGATTGTAGTGAGTGTACTGAACTGTGACACACAGAATGGTTCCACGCAGCTGTGTGAAATGGATTTGTATCACTGAGCTAAAACAACAAAAAAACTTTTTTTTATATTTTTTGTTTTGTTTTTTTGGGAACATGACGTGCAGAAACTATCGTAGAGCTAACTGACACCCTGCTGACGGTGGCTATTTTGACTGCGACCCAGACAAATGTCGCACAGAGATTTTTGGGATCAAGCTATATATGTGGAAGCAAAAGACCTGGTTGTATTAAGTGACGTACAGAAAGTGTCACCTGGACAGAAAATACGGATTGTAGTGAGTGTACTGAACTGTGACACACAGAATAGTTCCACACTGCTGTGTGAAATGGATTTGTATCCCTGAGCTAAAACAACAAAAAAACTATTTTTTTATATATATATATATATATATATATATATATATATATTTAGTTTTGTTTTTTTTTGGAACGTGACATGCAGAAACTATTGTAGAGCTAACTGACACCCTGCTGACGGTGGCTATTTTGACTGGGACCCAGACAAATGTTGCACAGAGATTTTTGGGATCAAGCTATATACGTGGAAGCAAAAGACCTAGTTGTATTAAGTGACGTACAGAAAGTGTCACCTGGACAGAAAATACGGATTGTAGTGAGTGTACTGAACTGTGACACACAGAATGGTTCCACACTGCTGTGTGAAATGGATTTGTATCACTGTGCTAAAACAACAAAAAAACTATTTTTTTATATATATATTTTTTTTAGTTGTGTTTTTTTTGGAACGTGACGTGCAGAAACTATCGTAGAGCTAACTGACACCCTGCTGACGGTGGCTATTTTGACTGCAACCCAGACAAATGTCGCACAGAGATTTTTGTGATCAAGCTATATACGTGGAAGTAAAAGACCTGGTTGTATTAAGTGACGTACAGAAAGTGTCACCTGGACAGAAAATACGGATTGTAGTGAGTGTACTAAACTGTGACACACAGAATGGTTTCGCGCAGCTGTGTGAAATGGATTTGTATCACTGAGCTAAAACAACAGAAAAACAATTTTTTTTATATTTTTTTTGTAGTTTTGTTTTTTTGGGAACGTGAAGTGCAGAAACTATCGTAGAGCTAACTGACACCCTGCTGACGGTGGCTATTTTGACCGGGACCCAGACAAATGTCGCACAGAGATTTTTGGGATCAAGCTATATACGTGGAAGCAAAAGACCTGGTTGTATTAAGTGACGTACAGAAAGTGTCACCTGGACAGAAAATACGGATTGTAGTGAGTGTACTGAACTGTGACACACAGAATGGTTCCACGCAGCTGTGTGAAATGAATTTGTATCACTGAGATAGAACATTAAAAAAAAAAAAAGGGGGTTATATATGGCGATAGCTGCACTACTAGTGCCAGCCAGCCAAGCCAGGAGACAAAAAAAAATGTCTTGTAGCCCTTAGAAGGGCTGTTGGGTTCTTTGTGGGTGATTCCTGCCTAACAGAGAACTAAATGCAGGCCCTAACACTCTCCCTGAAACGCAGCAGCTCTATCCCTAACGACATCCAGACAGCATCTGAGCCGAGCACCACGGCCAGTCACTAGTATATTCCAGGATCACCTGATCAGGCCAGCCAACCCCTGCTATCGACATGTAAGGGCCCCACGTGATGCTGGGTGTACCGCAGAGTCTCCTGGCTTGTGATTGGCTGAGTTTATAGGCTCCAAAAATGCACGATGCGGAAGTTGCCATTTCCTCGAGCATGGCGAGATACTCGTCCGAGCAGCGAGCACTTACGAGTACCCTAATACTCGAACGAGCACCAAGCTCGGACGAGTATGCTCGCTCATCTCTAATCATTACCTCATATAATGCAAATTTCACATATTTACTGTTCAGTAGTAATAAAAGATGTATTCTTCCACTGCTACCCACCTTCCTCCTAAATTACTATGGCATCAACCTGTAATTCAGGCCACCATGAAAAGAAGGACTTAAAAGCCCCACCCCCAGATCCCACTAAATTACGCCCCTTTCTCAGTCAGGCCACTCCCCTTCCATGCTGCATTTGACCGGGATTAAAAATATGCAGCTCATTGCTCATTGCTGCTGCTGAAAGTGAGCTGTTCAAAAGGACATCCCTGTGTCCATCCAAGCCCTGCGCATGACAGAGGACAGGGAGTCTGAAAGCCAGACTGTCCAGCCTAAAACAAGACCTCTGGCCACCCTAGGGGCAGGCTGATGTTAGGGTGGCCAGATGTCCGGCTTTAGGCTGGACAGTCCAGTTTTCTGGCTACCTGTTCTCCGTCTGACGCAGTGCCTGGACAGACACAGGGATGTCCACCCTTTCAGTAGCTCACACTCAGACAGATTCTCCTCCATGCCTTCACGGAACCAGGGGGGCGTGGCCTCATGTTTAGTGGTGTGTCTTCATGGGAACTGGGGGCGCTGTTTCACGTTTGGGGGAATGGCTGGTGAGGTCTGGCTTTCTGGGGTGAAGACAGTGGCCACTCTAGCTGCTGTGGAGGTCACAGTTAAAGGGGTGGGCTACTGTAGAGGTCACTGTTAAAGGGGTGGGCCGCTGTAGAGGTCACTGTTAAAGCGGCGGGCTGCTGTAGAGGTCACTGTTAAAGGGGAGGGCCGCTGTAGAGGTCACTGTTAAAGGGGCTGGCCGCTGAAGAGGTCACTGTTAAAGGGGCGGGCTGATGTAGAGTTAACTGATAAAGGGACGGGCTGCTGTAGAGGTAACTGTTAAAGGGGTGGGCTGCTGTAGAGGTCACTGTTAAAGGGGCGGGCTGATGTAGAGGTCACTCTCGATATCTTTTAACGACTCACTCACAGAAACAGTAAATTAAATAAATTAAATATACCCGGGCAAAGCCGGGTCCTTCAGGTAGTATATAATAAAGCTGGACTATGCGAACAACACCAGGGGGCCCATGTTCTGTGCCAAAATGAGGGAATAATGATACTTATTACCAATGGAGAACACCATTTTAATACCTATTAGAAAAAATAAATATTAGATCCTGCCAGCTTTCTTAGATTAAGGGGAGCGTTTAATTGAAAAGTCATTTTATATTAACTGGAATACTCATGACGGGATGGGATGTTTGCTACAACAATTTCGATCCTTGTCCGCAAAACAGACAAGAATAGGACATGTTCTATCCTTTTAGCATAACGGACATGTGGACATACCGAAACGGAATACACCCAGAGTCGGGCCGCAAAATAAAGAGAATGGACACGGAAAAAAAATATGTTCGTGTGCAGGAGCCCTAAGTATTAATGGTTAAGCAGGTGAACAAGATGCACAGCCTACAGTGTCCCTGCAGTTTCTCTATGATCTCCCTGATTGAGGAGGGCTTCTTACTTTCACTTTGTAACACGTGAAGCTTTTTTAGAGAAAAAAAAACATTCGGATTTGATGCGAATGGAAGTTTTTCAAAAACTTTGGATCAAATTCCACTTCTGATGCTTCGATTTAGCTCAACACTGATCATCATCATCAGCCCCCTTCTCTTTCTCCACCACTGACTGCTTCTCCTCATCCATCTCCATCAGTGGTAGCTCCTTATCCTCCTCCACTGGACTTTCTACATATGGGTCCCCAACAGCTACAGTGCGGTCAGCAAAATGCATAAGCTGTTCTTTTGCCGCAGTCCCATCAAAAATAGCATATACACTAAGATACATTTGAAGGGGGTGATATCGTTGATGCCACTGTTGTCGTTACTGACAAATATGATGGCCTCTTTGAATGGCCTGAATACATGACACTAGAGATGAGCGAGCATACTCGTCCGAGCTTGGTGCTCGTTCGAGTATTAGGGTACTCGTAAGTGCTCGCTGCTCGGACGAGTATCTCGCCATGCTCGAGGAAATGGCAACTTCCGCATCGTGCTTTTTTGGCACCTATAAACTCAGCCAATCACAAGCCAGGAGACTCTGCGGTACACCCAGCATCACGTGGGGCCCTTACATGTCGATAGCAGGGGTTGGCTGGCCTGATCAGGTGACCCTGGAATATACTAGTGACTGGCCGCGGTGCTCGGCTCAGATGCCGTCTGGATGTCATTAGGGATAGAGCTGCTGCGTTTCAGGGAGAGTGTTAGGGCCTGCATTTAGTTCTCTGTTAGGCAGGAATCACCCACAAAGAACCCAACAGCCCTTCTAAGGGCTACAAGACATTTTTTTTTGTCTCCTGGCTTGGCTTGGCTGGCTGGCACTAGTAGTGCAGCTATCGCCATATATAACCCCCTTTTTTTTTAATGTTATATCTCAGTGATACAAGTCCATTGCACACAGCAGTGTGGAACCATTCTGTGTGTCACAGTTCAGCTGTCCACTCACGTCAATCCGTATTTTCTGTCCAGGTGACACTTTCTGTACGTCACTTAATACAACCAAGTCTTTTGCTGCCTGTCACGTATATAGCTTGATCAAAAAAATCTCTGTGCGACATTTGTCTGGGTCGCAGTCAAAATAGCCACCATTAACAGGGTGTCAGTTAGCTCTACGATAGTTTCTGCACGTCACGTTCCAAAAAAAACAAAACTACAAAAAAAAAATTATATAAAAACAAATATATATATAAAAAATAGTTTTTTTGTTGTTTTAGCTCAGTGATACAAATCCATTTCACACAGCAGTGTGGAACCATTCTGTGTGTCACAGTTCAGCTGTCTACTCACTCCAATTCGTATTTTCTGTCCAGGTGACACTTTCTGTACGTCACTTAATCCAACCAGGTCTTTTGCTGTCACGTATATAGCTTGATCAAAAAAATCTCTGTGCGACATTTGTCTGGGTCGCAGTCAAAATAGCCACCATTAACAGGGTGTGAGTTAGGTCTACGATAGTTTCTGCACGTCACGTTCCAAAAAAAACAAAACTACAAAAAAAAATTATATAAAAACTAATATATATATAAAAAATAGTTTTTTTGTTGTTTTAGCTCAGTGATACAAATCCATTTCACACAGCTGCGTGGAACCATTCTGTGTGTCACAGTTCAGCTGTATACTCACGCCAATCTGTATTTTCTGTCCAGGTGACACTTTCTGTATGTCACTTAATCCAACCAGGTCTTTTGCTTCCACGTATATAGCTTGATCCCAAAAATCTCTGTGCGACATTTGTCTGGGTCGCAGTCTAAATAGCCACAGTCAGTAGGGTGTCAGTTAGCTCTACGATAGTTTCTGCACGTCACGTTCCCAAAAAAACAAAACTCCAAAAAAAAAAAATTTTAAAAAATAGTTTTTTAGTTGTTTTAGCTCAGTGATACAAATCCATTTCACACAGCGGCGTGGAACCATTCTGTTTGTCACAGTTCAGCTGTCCACTCACTCCAATCCGTATTTTCTGTCCAGGTGACACTTTCTGTACGTCACTTAATTAAACCAGACTGAACAAGTTTGTGGGTTTCAGTACAGCAGGCCCATTTATTTTTTATTTTTTATATAATACACTTATATACTGAAAATATTGAACCCCAGGGCTAAGGGTCGAGGACGTGGGCATTCAATTACTGCAGGGGGCAGAGGCCATGGTCCTGGGCAGGGTGAGACAGTACCTGCTGATGAGGGAGCAGGGGAACGCCGCAGAGCTACACTCCCTAGCTTCATGTCTCAACTTACAGGGACATGTGGTAGAGGACTGTTGAAACCACAACAGTGCGAACAGCTGATGTCGTGGATTGCGGACAATGCTTCAAGTAATTTGTCCACCAGTCAGTCTTCCACGCAGTCCACCCACGTTACCCAAGGGAGCACTCCTCTGGCTCCTCCACCTCAACCTCCTTCCCCCCAGTCTGCCCCCTCCCAGGAAAATTTGGAATGCGATCCGGCATACTCTGAGGAACTGTTTTCTGGACCCTTCCCAGAGTCACAAACCACTTCTCAGGTTGCTGCTGACCTCGTTCCCGATGCCCAAGTTTTCCAACTGTCGCAGTCTGTGGGTGATGATTATGATGATGATGATGATGACAATGTTGAGTTAGTGGAAGAAGTTTGTAAAGAGGTGTCGGACGATGAGGAGACACGGTTGTCAGACAGTGGTGAAGTTGTTGTCAGGGCAGGAAGTCCGAGGGGGGAGCAGACTGAGGAATCGGAGGATGACGAGGTGACTGACCCAAGCTGGGTTGATAAGCCGAGTGAAGACAGTGCTTCTGAGGCGGAGGCGAGTGCTGCACCAGAACAGGTTGGAAGAGGCAGTGGTGTGGCCAGAGGGAGAAGCAGGGCCAGAGCTGGTGCATCAGCAGCAACCGTTTCACGTAGTGAAGCTCCCATGGCGAGGCCTAGATGTTCGCAAGTCTGGAGGTTCTTTAAAGAAAGTGAGGATGACCGACGGACTGTGGTGTGCAACCTGTGCCACACCAGGATCAGCAGGGGTGCCACCACTACTAGCCTAACCACCACCAGCATGCGCAGGCATATGAGTGCTAAACACCCCACTCAATGGAACCAAGGCCGTTCACCACCTCCTGCGGGTCACACCACTGCTCCTTCCCCTGTGTCACTCGCTGCCTCTGCTAGTCAAACCCCTGCCCAGGAACCCGGCACGAGCGCCTTCCGCCGGAAAACCACACCTTCGCCTCCACGATCCTCCACAGTGTCCACCAATGTGTCCCAGCGCAGCATTCAGCTGTCTTTACAGCAGACGCTGGAGCGCAAGAGGAAATACAGTTCCACCCACCCACATGCCCAAGCCCTCAACGTCCACATCTCCAAATTGCTGAGCCTGGAGATGCTGCCCTATAGGCTGGTAGAGACCGAGGCCTTTTGCAATCTCATGGCAGTGGCTGCCCCTCGGTATTCGGTCCCCAGCCGCCACTATTTTTCCCAATGTGCCGTCCCAGCCCTACACCAGCACGTGTCAGAGAACATCCTCCGTGCCCTGACCAACGCTGTTTCTGAGAAGGTCCACCTAACCACGGACACGTGGACAAGTGCTGCCGGGCAGGGACACTACATCTCACTGACGGCACATTGGGTTAACTTGGTGGAGGCTGGGACCGAGACTGACCCTGGGGCCGCTCATGTACTGCCCACACCGAGGATTGCGGGGCCTACCTCGGTCACGGTCTCTCAGACGTACTATGCCTCCTCCTCTGACCCCTCCTCCTCCTCCACCTCCTCCTCCGAATTACCATCCGTGGGCACGGCGCCTTCAGTCGGTAGCTCTAGGCGCAGCAGCAGTGCTGTGGGTAAGCGCCAGCAGGCGGTGCTCAAACTGCTGAGCTTAGGTGACAAAAGGCACACCGCCCAAGAGCTGTTACAGGGCATCATGGCGCAGACCGATCTGTGGCTGGCACCGCTGAACCTCAAGCCAGGCATGGTTGTGTGTGACAACGGGCGTAACCTGGTGGCGGCTCTGCAACTCGGCAGACTGACACATGTGCCATGCCTGGCCCACGTGTTCAATCTAATAGTTCAGCGGGTCCTCAAGACATACTCCGATCTGTCTGATTTGCTCACCAAGGTGCGCCGCATCTGTGTGAATTTCCGCAAGTCGACCACAGATGCTGCCACTCTCAGGGCAGCGCAGCGCCGCCTACAACTGCCCGCTCACCGACTGTTGTCCGACGTGCCCACGAGATGGAATTCCACATTAAACATGTTATCCAGAGTTTACCAGCAGCTCAGAGTGATTGTAGACTGCCAGATGTCAACTTCCACCAGAACTGGTAGTCAGGTCAGTCAGATTCCTCAAGTCTACAATGAGGAGTGGACGTGGATTTCTGATATCTGCCAGGTGTTGAGCAACTTTGAGGAGTCAACACAGATGGTCAGCGGCGATGCCACCATTATTAGCCTCACCATCCCTCTGCTTTGCCTATTGAAAAACTCACTGCTCAGCATCAAGTCGGATGCTTTGCGCTTGTCACAAGAGACGGTGGAGGAAGATACGTCGCTTGATAGCCAGAGCACCCTCCAGTCTGTTTCTCAGCGCGTATCGGAGGAGGGGGATGAGGATGAGGAGAATGTCTGCGAGACAGAAGAGGGTACCAGTGCTCAGTCCTTAACTCTTGAGCGTGTATGGGCAAGAGGAAAGAGGGTAAGAGGAGGACTTGGAGGAGGAGGAGGAGGAGGAAATGGAGAGTCAGGCCAGTGAGGAGAGGGAATTCTTGCGTGTTGGGACTCTGGCGCACATGGCAGACTTCATGTTAGGCTGCCTATGCCGTGACCCTCGCGTTAGAAGAATTTTTTCAAACACCGATTACTGGGTGTTCACTCTCCTGGACCCACGGTACAAACAGAACCTTTCCACTCTCATCCCTGCAGAGGAAAGGAGTATGAGAGTGAATAGATATCAACAGGCCCTGGTGCACAAGCTGAAACAATCCTTCCCATCTGACGCCGCTAGCGGCAGAGGGCATGGTTCTGTGGACCAAGTAGCGGGGGGAGAGGAGGCGAGCAGGCAGCTTGTCCAGCACTGGCAGGGGAACGCTCTCCAAGGCCTTTGCCAGTTTTATGTCACCCCAGCAAGACACTGTCACCTGTCCCCAGTCTAGGCAGAGTAGGGGGGAGCTGTACAGAAAGATGGTGAGGGAGTACCTAGCTGACCATACCAACGTCCTACGTGATCACTCTGCTCCATACAACTACTGGGTTTCAAAGCTGGACACGTGCCCTTAACTGGCGCTGTACGCCTTGGAGGTGCTGGCCTGCCCTGCCGCTAGCGTGCTGTCACAGCGGGTATTCAGTGCAGCTGGTGGCGTCATCACCGATAAGCGTACATGCCTGTCAACTTACAGCGCTGACAGGCTGACGCTTATTAAAATGAACAAAGCCTGGATTTCACCGGAATTCAAATCTCCTCCGGGGGAAAGCAGCTAAAGATTAACATTACTTATGTATCCGATTCCTTTTCTCTACTCCTCCTACTCCTCCTCCTCCATGTCGTCTTTGCCTAACGCTGACTAAAAAAACGCCATTTTTTAGAGGTCCAACTGGCACTCTTTTACCACAATTTTTCAGGAGGGCCCCCTACAGGCCCTCTCTTCAAACAATTTTTCCGGAGGTCCACCTACAGGCCCTCTCTCCAAACAATTTTTCCGGAGGTCCACCTACAGGCCCTCTCTCCAAACAATTTTTCCGGAGGTCCACCTACAGGCCCTCTCTCCAAACAATTTTTCCGGAGGTCCACTTACAGGCCCTCTCTCCAAACAATTTTTCCGGAGGTCCACCTACAGGCCCTCTCTCCAAACAATTTTTCCGGAGGTACACCTACAGGCCCTCTCTCCAGTTCCAGTTTCCCGTTTTATTTGCGCAAACTGCGTAAATTTTTTTTTGGGATAGGTGTGAAAAATAATATTACCTGCGTATCTATATTGCCCAACATTGGGTACGGTAGCAACAAGAAGAACAAACACATGCCCACAGGGTTCCGCAAATTCCTGGTCCACAATGTCAAGGAGCTCGAGGTTCTGTTGATGAGCAACAAGTCCTTCTGTGCAGAAATCGCCCACAACGTCTCCTCAAAGAACCTAAAGACCATTGTGGAGAGAGCCAGGGTTGCCAACCTTTCTTTCAAATTTTTCTGGACAACTGAACCAAAATTTACGGACGCCCCAAATTTTTTACGGACATAAACCACACCCCCTTTTTTTAGAGGACACACCCCCTTCCACGCCCCAGAATAAAGAGGATTGTTCAGTAGTTAAACATAAAATATGGCATATGGAAAATAAATTAACAATCTTCAGCTGTTCCCTCCCTGCCATTGAATGCTTTGTTTATATGGCTGCAGTGATGACGCCTGTGACACGCTGGACTTTCTGGCATCATTGCTGCAGCCATGTAAACAAAGACTAACAGGGATGTAATGGGCAAGTGTGCACATCTGTCACAGTGCTGGTGATGTGCACACTGATGTGCAGGTGTATGGCATGTGTCCACTGCAGCCAGTTCTCAGCATTAGATCACTGATTGGCTGCAGCAGTAACATACCATATACCGGCAAGTCCTTGCTGCAGTTTAACAGATCAGAGCTGCATAAAATGGCTCTGAGGACATAGGACATATTTGGATGGACATTACATCCGCCAATACCAAACATACAAGATGACACATCACCACATACCTCTTAAATCCAGTGACGTTTCCCTGATGTGGATTTTTTCTTTTCTTATCTTCTCTCTTTGGCCCACACCGCCATGATGAGTTCTTTCAGCCACATCTTCTCTCTGCAGAGTTTGCCACAAAGACACTTTAGATTACCAACTTTTCTGTTACCCTGGTGCTGCCCAAAATACTGTGCTCCCCAATGTCCCCAAATACTATACTGCAGATATAACAGTGCCATATAGGTAGGACCCCATATAGTTACAGTGCTCCCCAAAGTCCCACTGATAATAATTATCTCCCAGAGTGCCCTCATTAGTAATAGTGCCCAATAGTGAGAATGCTCCACAAGTAGCCCTTTTAGCAGTAGTGCCCTCCATATTGTACTAATAATAGTAACACCCCCAATAGTACCCCTGGTAGTAATAATAATTCCCCATAATAGCAATCATTTTTCCCATAGTGCCTTCAGTAGTGCTCCCAGAAATAATAAGGACCTGCTGTAATGGTCCCAGTAATTATAATACGCATTATAGTACCCCCAGTAACTTAAATGGTCCCCTCTACTGCCCTCAGTAGTTTAGGTAGCCTTCTATAGTAAGCCCCAGTATAGATAGCTCCATGTAGTGCCCCAAGAATTTAGATAGCCCTGTGTAGTGGCCCAGTAATTTAGATAGCCCCCTGTAGTTCAGATAGTCCCCATAGTACCCCTAATAGTTAGATAGCCCTCCTGTAGTTCAGGTAGTCCCCATAATGCCCCCAGAAGTTAGATAGCCCCCATTGTGCCCCCAGTAATTATATTGTCCTCTTAAGTACCCCCAGTAGCTTTACTGTACCCTATAGTGGCCCCCCAGCAGCTTTAATGCTCCCATACCTTAACTAAATGCCAGCAGCACCGCTGCTATACAAGTCCCACTGTAGCATGGCGCGGGCGGCGGGAATGCTGCAGGCAGAAGACTTAGACAAATAGCCGGGCTTTCATTGGTGGTCAGTGTGGGACTCCTCCTTCTCGCTCCTCTCCAGCATGAGCATTGCAATGCTTCAGCTCCCTTTTCCCTTCACTGCGCACGCATGCGCAGTGCAGATTTCATAGTTCGGGCCAGGTTTTGCAGACTGTCCGTAAATTTACGGACAGTTGGCAACCCAGGCAGTGAAACTGCCCTCAAAGTGCCCTCCAGGTAGTAATACAGTATTGACAAAGACCACCTTAGTGCTCCAAGTAGTAATAAAAACCCTCAGTGCTCCAAAAAGTAATAGGTCCCCTCCAGTAAATATAATGGCCCTTATAGTGCCCCCAGTAGCTTAAATGACTCCTATAGCTCCCCAGTATCTCAAATGCTCTGCAGCAGTGCCCCACAGCAGCCTAACAGCTCCCTATAGAGCCCTCAGTAATTTAAAATATACCCTATATGGCCCCCAGTTCTGTGACACACTGCCATAGATGTGCCTGGCAGTACATGGGGCTGCTGGACACTGGGGTTATGTTCACAATCTCATGCTGCCTGCATCCACTCCAGCAGCAGGCAGAAAACTTTGAAAGACAGGGGCAGTGTTCCCTCTAAGACTTGGCAGCTGCTGAGCGGGGTCGGCTCAGGGCTGGGCACAGCACCATCAAAGGTGGGCGATATGAAAACCTAAAATAATTGTTACATGAAAGACATACAGTATAACCCCTGCGCCATCCCGTACAATACAATCCGTACACCATGCTGTATAGTATACAGTATAATCCCTACACCATGCTGTATAGTATACAGTATAATCCATACACCATACTGTATAATATACAGTATAATCCGTACACCATGCTGTATAATATACAGTATAATCCGTACACCATGCTGTATAATATACAGTATAATCCGTACATCATACTGTATAATATACAGTATAATCCGTACACCATGCTGTATAATATACAGTATAATCAGTACACCATGCTGTATAATACACAGTATAATCCGTACACCATGTTGTATAGTATACAGTATAATCCGTACACCATGCTGTATAATATACAGTGTAGTCCATACACCATGCTGTATAATATATAGCATAACCTCACAGTGTAGCTGTTATACTGTATATTGTACGTCAGGGTGTATGGATTATACTGTATATTATACGGCATGGTGTACGGATTATACTGTATATTATACGGCATGGTGTACGGATTATACTGTATATTATACGGCATGGTGTACGGATTATACTGTATATTATACGGCATGGTGTACGGATTATACTGTATATTATACGGCATGGTGTACGGATTATACTGTATATTATACGGCATGGTGTACAGATTATACTGTATATTATACAGCATGGTGTACGGATTGTACTGTATATTATACAGCATGGTGTACGGATTATACTGTATATTATACAGCATGGTGTACGGATTATACTGTATATTATACAGCATGGTGTACGGATTATACTGTATATTATACAGTATGGTGTACGGATTATACTGTATATTATACAGCATGGTGTATGGACTACACTGTATATTATACAGCATGGTGTACGGATTATACTGTATATTATACAGCATGGTGTACGGATTATACTGTATATTATACAGCATGGTGTATGGATTATACTGTACATTGTATAGCATGGTACAGGGGTTATAATGTATATTGTACAGCAAATGCATGACGGTTACGCCATGCCGGACAATATAACCCCTGTGCCATGCTGTACAATATACAGTATATACACAGTATAGAGGTATACTGTATATTGTGTGGCACAGTGTATGCATACACACACACACACACACATGAAACACATAAAAACTTACAGTTACTTGGCCCTTGTCTCGGACACCAACGCTCTGGAGGGGGCTGGGGCCTTGATCTTCTTCTCCCTTCTTTCCCTTTGCTGACATGAGGGAGGACTCGCGGCGGTGAGCGGGCCAGGAAAGGCCCTGAGCGGAGGCAGGGAACACTGGACAGGGGCAGTTTCTTTGGTGGCCAGTAGGACTCCTCCTCTTGACCTCCGTCATGGCTCCTCCTCTTCTCTCCGGCACAGGACAGGACTCGGCATCTGCAGTGCACGCGCGCCAGCTCCATGCGGCACCCGGCCCTCTATCTTCCAGTCAGCGGTGGAGGGCGGGCCAGCAGCGCGGTGAGCGGGGAACTTAACTGTCTGTACTGCACGCATGCGCAGTACAGACTTTGGTGTTTCAGGCCACAAATTCACGGACAGTGTTTTTTTCTGCCGGACGCTACGGACGGCAGAGAAAAACAACCGGTTTTTGCGGACTGTCCGTAAATTTACGGAAGGTTGGCAACCCTGGAGAGAGCGGCACAGCTCGCCATCAAAGTGACGATTCCCAACGCCAGACTGCGCAGCAAAGAGAACGAATAAATATCTCTGTGGTTATTTGTGCTAAATAAAAGTTAAATAAACACAAAAAAAAAAATTGATCTGTTCCTGTGCCTGATCCACCCAAGTTGAATCTGTCCCATCATGAGAAAGTCCCCCCAAGGAGTCCCCACTGTAACTTGCTTCCCATACAACTACCTCACCCCCCGACACCTGTGTCTCGCCATTGTCCACCACCTCCTCAGACAACACTGGTAAATCCCCACTGTCAGCACACGGAGACTGCAAAAGGTCTTGCGAATTGGGGCAGAGAATGTTCTGGGGTAGCACATCAGAGAAGGGGTGACTACGGGGTTCCAGGGAGTATGTGACCACATGCAATCTCCATCCAAAAAGTCATACTGAGGCTCACCACCATGCTTTACACTGCAATCCTATTACTGAGGCTCACCACCATGCTTTACACTGCAATCTTATTGAAAGACAAACAATCAGGGGTTAACCGCCAGGTTGTCAGGCAGCATTTTTAAGTGGGTCACCATTACCGTGTCCATGAAAATTGCCTTGGGGTCATCACCAGACGATTTTTTATGAAAGGCCATGGGGTTCTATACACACAGTGCTGACGGAAGCCCATCAGCCTTTCTAAACACAATTGAATCTGTCCCATCATGAGAAAGTCCCCCCAAGGAGTCCACAATGTAACTTGCTTCACTTTCAACTACCTCACCCCCCGACACCTGTGTCTCGCCATTGTCCACCACCTCCTCAGACAACACTGGTAAATCCCCACTGTCAGCACACGGAGACTGCAAAAGGTCTTGCGAATTGGGTCAGAGAATGTTCTGGGGTAGCACATCAGAGAAGGGGTGACTATGGGGTTCCAGGGAGTACGTGACCACATGCAATCTTCATCTAAAAAGTCATGCCACACTTGATCGAGCTCATAATTGACAATTGTACCGGTTGATGCTAAATTTTTAAGTTGGGGTTCTGCGTCGTCATTCTAACTACATCCGGCTACATCGTATGCGATTTTAAACTCAGAAGAATCGATACCACACATGCCCCACTAGTTCAAGCTCAATGTTGACAGCCTTACCAGTTGATGCCAAATTTTTAAGTGGGGGTTCCACCACTACCAGCATAACCACCACCACCAGCATACACAGGTATACGAGTGATAAACACTATGGAACCAAGGCCGTCCGTTCCCCTCATGCGGGTCCCACCACTGCTCCTTCCCCTGTGTCACTCGCTGCCTCTGCGAGTCAACCCCCAGCCCACCTACATGCACAAGCCCTCAACGTCCACATACAGGGCCACGCTAAATTTTTCCTGTGCTCTACCTGCTATCGTCGTGTAGCTCGGTCACTCTGACCGAGTCTGACCCTGGGGCCGCTCATGTACTGCCCCACTTGGAGGATTGCGGGGCCTACCTCGGTCACAGTTTCTCAGACTTACTATGCCTCTTCCTCCAATTCCAATTCCAATTCCTTCGAATTACCATCCGTGCTTCACCTCTTGCTACCTCAGTCTAACTCGGTCACTTTGTTGTCACCGCCATGCTGCGTCAGGCTAAATTTTTGGGTGGCTCACCTGCTACCTCATCTAACTTGGTCACTTGTTGGTGTCACCGCCATGCTGTGTCAGGCTTATGCCTGCATCGTGTGGCTGGGGATAGGAGAGCAGTGCCAGCATGGGCATGGGTGATGGACCTTCGTTGCACCTAGTTGGGTGTTTCCCCAACATGTGATGGGCATGTGCCTCTCCTTTCTTGGTCTGGGTGAGCACAATTGCCATGAGGGTAACCACCAGGATGTTGCCTGAGAATTTGGGGTAATGGTGGGATTAGGCAGCCTTAGAGGCATCCATGCATGCTGCCCCTGCTGTTTCCTGTCCATTTCCGTGGTGTTTCCATCATTTTCTGAGGTTTCCAGGTTTTCATCCAGCCTTCTCTAGGCAGAGCCTTGGTCCCCTGCAAAAATGCTCGAGTCTCCCATTGACTTCAATGGGGTTCGTTACTCGAAACGAGCACCCGAGCATCGGGAAAAGTTCGTCTCGGATAACGAGCACCCGAGCATTTTAGTGCTCGCTCATCTCTAATTATAAACTTATGGGCATCTTGTATTAGCATAAACTTCTATGTATAATAATAAAATAATTTAAGTGTGATCATATACAAAAATGGAAGCTCAAAATAGTTTCAAAAAGCTCTTAACGACAAAATTACTGTGCCTACTTTAATCAAATCAAATAAATTTCCATACTGTATAATTTACCTCTCTATCTACAGGATGGTTCTTATATTGTGCTAATTGTGGAAAAATAAATAGTTAGCTGTGGTTCATCTTAAAAATGCTTCTCTGAGTTTCCTTGATGCCAGTGTCATTTGCCACAGTCACATCGGAACAAGCGCCGTGTGATTACACATCGGCTTATGCGCGGTAGACTTGTTTTTGTCTCGTCAGACACAACACTTTTTTTTCCTTTCTGTTGAGACAGCTGTGTGAGTGTTTGTTTTTTGTAGGACAGGCTGTAGTTTTTATTGATACCATTGCTGTGTTCCATATTTCAGAGGTCAACTAATAGAAATTTGGTGAGTGCTTTTTATTTTTTATCGGGTTCATCATGGGGGAGGGTAAATAATACAATAACATTTTTAGCTAATTTCCAGCATTATAAAATGTTTTATGTTTATTACTTTTACACCATAAAATTATTTTTTAAGAATATTTTTTCCCTGTATTCTAAGAGCCATAACTCTTGTTATTTTGTGGGATGAGTTGTAGTTTCCATTGGTACCACTTTTCCAAAGCATCCAGTCGTGTTTTGCACCTAGAAGCTATCAGTCCAAAAATGAGACAGAAACCACTCGGCTGTTCCCTCCTGCATATCTCTTTTACCCCACCGGCAGTTGGCTTATGCTACTGGGGCTCCGGATAGTACCAGGTTCACCGACTTCCTCTATACCGCTACATGCCTTCACTGGAGTTGTGGCCAGTTCTTAGGGATCCCTCTTTTTAGGGGGGGGTGGTAGGATGGAAACTCCCACTCTGCAAAAAGCTATTTGTGGCTGTCTCCTTGCGATAGAGAGTAGTGTGAATAGCATTATCTTTTTTCCATAAACGGACATCCAGAAAAGAAATCAAATCCCTCTGTATATCATGGGTAAAAAATAGACCAATTTGATTTTGGTTTAGTGCATCAATGAAGTGACGAATCTCCTCTTTATCTCCAGAGCAAAGAACAAGAATACTCTCTACAAATTTTACCCATAATAGAATAAATGGGTCCACTTGCTATATTGGTCCAAAAAAACAATAGTGTCTTCCCGTCAGCCCAGGAGCAGATTAGCGTAAGTTGTTGCACAAGGGCTGCCCATCTTGTAGTCCATTCTTGTAAATGAAGCTCAACAGACTTGCAGGTCTAGCATTCCTCATACTTGTGTTGAAATCCAGAGTGTGATATTTAAAGCTCTCCACTTCTAGAATTATTTTATCGTTATCAAGATCATTTTAATATACCTGGGCTAGTCCTGTGGCCTTTTCCTTGAGCTCTTGTGTTGATAATTAATGAGTCAATTTGAGACCCAGTCAAAAAACAAAAATAGAATTAACCTTATCTATAGCTTAAAACCACATTCTCATTTCAGAAAGAATTATGTCACATATTTCCACAAGTGCAATCCTAAATCTGTCTTCTTGTCACAATAGCACACTCTCATCTTCATATTCTTCATCGAACATCCTATTAACTTCGCTTTCTTACATCTCTGAAGTATAGATCCAGGCCACACCTTTCTGCTATTGTTTTTGCTTTATTTATGGCATCAGCTGCATAGCTTGTCCTAGTTGACTCTAACAGGTTCAAGAGACCATGAATATGCTTTGCAGAAATATCAATTGTGATAGTTTCATGTTGAAGAAGTTTGTTGACACAATCAATCTGACTTAGTACTTTGTACCAAAAACAAGATATGATGACAAACTCAAATTTCTTGATATTATACATCAGGAAGCAGCCTAAGTTTTTGTCTCCATATTTGTGACAGAACTGTTTTTTAAATAATTGAAAGTATTATTTCTGCTACATGCATATAAATGGGTTTTACTTCATCCACCTGATTTTTCTTATAGACTTGAGGGTAATAGTTACATTTTCCCATCTGAAAATTGAGGCAACAAAGAAGAGGTACAGGCAATGTAGTGTTCCAAAGAAAGTCTCTGCCTGTCCTGACAAGCTTTCAGCATTTACTCTAGGTTTAGGGAATGAGCTGCACAGGGTACAAAAAATGCTAGCTTATTTTCATGAAGCAACCGTTGAACCCCTTTATACTTTCCAGCCATATTGGCTCCATTTTCATATGATTGCCTGCTACAATTTTTAATATCTAAGCTATCCTTTTCTATTTTCTGTAGGATTAATTCAGGAAGGCCAAGGTCTTCTCACTCACTACAAAAAAATCTATGAAGCTTTCAACAATTTTAGGGCCACACTCTTCAGACATTTGTTCCAAATGGCTTATATCTGGTGTACAGTCAAACATCACAGAAAAATACTTTGCTTCTCTGACATGGACAAGGATCTGTTCCCTTACTTTGCCAGCAATGATATCCAAAAACTGGTTTTGAATCTGAAAATCTGTGAAAAATAGCTCACTTGTCCTTTCTTATGACATTGCAGATGTTCACACAAAGGGATGTGAAAAGGACATATTCAGAAACTTTCCACTTTTAGGATCTGCAAAATCAAAATTTTCCCATGATCCTGTCAAAGCACTACCCTGTCTGGCCAAGTGCATTATCATATCAACAATAACGCAAAGAACTTCCCTCCAGTGATTTTCTCCCTGAACTATCTGATCTTGAAGTTCCCTTTCAATGCCACTCTTACCTAATGAAGCCTCAAGGGTTTTCCATAAACAAAAACACATGATGATATGATTTCATTTACAAAACATTGAAACATTGAACATGATATCTGAGCTACAGGCAGCAGGTTATAGATCAAGAGGAGCTGAGCAGATTGATATACAGTTTTGTGGGAAAATATTCATTAACACTTGCATTTCGTTCATTTATATCCGTGCTCATTCTGGGCTTTGAAGTGAAATCACAGTAATTGACAATCTAGGCAACTCTCCTGCTCTATAACATACTGCTGGCAGATTACTCAACCATTTCATGGTGACAGGTTGCTTTTAAAAAAATGGACATGAACACTTTATTTTCCATATACACTTTTATTTTAATTTAGCCATGAACACATTAGAGACAAAAACTTGTTAACTTGTTTTTCTCTCTCCTTGGCTCTTTTTCTGAATTGTGCTCCTGATGGTCACTTGGGCATGCTATGAATCTGGGTGTCACCACACTTGAAGAGTGAGAAATCCAAACCGAAACGCAATAATAATAGGCAATGTTCTTCTGAGTCAGTTTCGGTGAAACATCAATATCATATCATATCTTTATGGGGGAAAAGCAGAGTTTCATAAATGTAATTATAGGGATTTGATTATATAAAGCTCATCTATAATACACATACGACTGAAGGTGACATGTACTACATTACCTATACCCAGAGTTAGGCTATATTCACAGTGAAAAAAATATCTATCCAAAATAGACGCACTCCGATTTTCTTGGCTATTTTTTAAAAAAATGTTTCATCTGTTTTTAATGGCTCTATGACTGCAATTCACTGAAATGTTTTGTTGGAATAGTAATGAAATTGCACACTATAGTTACACATAAGAATAGATTCTCCTACAAAAAAAAGTTTTTATATGGCCAATGCAAGTATTTAATAAGGGTTGCTGCAAACTGTTGTTAAAACTTCCGTCATGCTGTTCTGCCAGAGTTCATCATATATGTTATAGCCAGAAAGGGCCAGAGCAACAGCAGCTGGTTCCTCTGCAGGAACAGCCTGATGGAAGATCATTATCTCTAGCGTGCAAGGCCTTGTCCACACTTCTGGTTTTAACAGACATGTGCTGTCCATATTTTTTTTTTATTTTTATTTTTTATAAATTTATAATTTTTATTAAGGGGTTTATATTCTTTACAGAGAAAACAAAGCCAGTATGAGTCCTATACATCCCAGATAGAATAGAAAAGGTCCAATTTATCTTGAAATAGTTCAGTTATATAGTCCATAGTTCTAACATCCGCAATTCTGGAGTATAGATCTGGACGAATAAGGGGGCAATCCCAAAAAATATGAGATAAAGTTCCCCGAGAGATATCACACGTTCAACACATCTCCAAAACCGCTGGGTTCATGCTATGTAGGAGGTCAGGAGTGTGGTACCAATGCATAGGAATCTTATATTGATTCTATTTAGGGAGAATGGACCAGGATGACTTTGCCAACCTCCTCCATACGAGACGCCAGACGAGATCAGGGAGCGTCCTTTCCAAATATTCCTCCCATCTAACCATGTTTGAGTGTCTAAGGATCCTATTAGAGTCTAGATTCAAAAGTGTGTTATAAATGTCTGAAATCATCCCCTTGGTAGATGGCCCCCCTCCTGCAAATGCGTTCAAACATCGTCGGGAGAGAAACTGTCAGCCCAGAGAAAGTAGTCTGAGCGAAATGCATACTTGGATTGGAGTGCGGAGAAGGATAGTAACTCTCTCAAGAATGGATTACATCCGCAAAATGAAAGACACCCCTCTGGAACCAAGCCCTAGTTGGAGCTGCTGTGAGACTGTCAGGGAGAAGGGGGTGGTATAAGAAGGATGATATAGATGAGTATCGTGAAGCCAAGGGAAATTTACCGCTACAAAACGTCCAAATAGACCGAGTGAGTGCAATGGGACCCAGAAGGTATCCAATGGTAGGTGGGCTATAAGAGTTTGTACACAAGAGGGAGTTCAGGTGGATTGGTGCCAACCAAAGTCTTTAAATCTGTATCCATATAGAATATGCATGGAGAGACTCCCCGGCCGTTGGTCTGCCCAGTAATACTTAATAAGGTCAGGGAGTCCTAAGCCACCCTGAGACTTGCCCGTCAAAAGCACTGACCGAGGGATTCGATTATTAGCCCAAATAAATTGAAGTAAACAAGATTGTAGTGTCTTAAGATC
The DNA here is from genome assembly GCA_900303285.1 of Rhinella marina. Lineage (NCBI taxonomy): Eukaryota > Metazoa > Chordata > Amphibia > Anura > Bufonidae > Rhinella > Rhinella marina. Next base: position 96,124 of record ONZH01013252.1, on the reverse strand, counting down.
TCTAAGAGGGACGGTGATAGGTAGAGTTTCAAAAAGGTAGAGGATTTTGGGGAGGATCCTCATTTTCACTACTGCAGTACAGCCAAGAAAGAATAAAGGGAGTGTAGTCCATTTGTCAAGAAGATCCCCAAGTTCCCTATAGATAGCAGGAACGGTATGTCGATACAAGGTGGCATATCTAGAGGTTAAATTAATATCCAAGTATTTAAGGGACTCCCATTTCCAGTTAAATGGGAAGTTAGTCTGGAGTGTATTAAGAGCATCCCGAGGAATATTAAGGGATAGGGCTTCAGTCTTATTAGTGTTGACCTTGTAACCTGAAAGCGTCCCAAAGGCCTATAAAATGGGGTGGAGATGGGGAAGAGATGTGGGGTCTGTTCAATGTAAGAAGAACATCATTTGCAAACAGTGATGTTTTAAACTCCCTATCCTTAACCATGACATACTGAACATCAGGTTCAATCTAATTGTTGCCTTTAGGGGTTCAATATACAGTGCAAACAAAAGTGGGGACAAGGGACATCCTTGCCTAGTGCTGTTTTTAATGGTGATAGGTTGGGACCGAGCATGAGGAAGTTTGACCATCGCTACAGGAGAGGAGTACAAGTCGCGTATGGCCTGGAGAAAGGAGCCCATAAATCCATAATCCTTCAAAGCAGCAAACATAAATGGCCAGCTGAGGCAATTGAATGCCTTTTCAGCATCTAGACTAAGCAGCAAGGCCTCCTCTCCTGAACGATAGACCACATCTATTAAATCAGTGTTCCGTCTAGTGTTATATTCTCCTTGTCTACATGGCACAAACCCAACCTGGTCTTTGTGGATTAGGGCAGAAAGAAAAGGGTTTAGCCGAGTCGCCAATATTTTCGTAAAGATTTTGAGGTCAGAGTTTAGAAGAGTGATTGGTCACTAATTCCAAGGGGTCTTTAACCTGGTTTAGGAATTAATGTAAGGTACGAGTAGGACATTGAGTTGGGCACCAATTCCCCAACCAATGACCTTCTCTATCTCCTCCTTAGTGATCGGCCCTTTAAGTGTGCTAACTGCATCCGCCTGCAGAGTGGGTAATTTGTAGGATGACAAATATGCTTGCAATAAGCGGTCCCTGGGTTCCTGAAACGCTGGAAGACCGCTAGGCAAGTTACAGAGTTTGGAATAATAAGAGGCGAATCGTGCGGATATACTATTGGGATCAAAAAGCATGCCACCATCCTCCCCTTTAATAGCATATGGACTGGTCTGCGTAGGGCGATCTCGAAGTTGTCTGGCAAAAAGGGAGTGTGACTTGTTACCCCAGGCATAGTACCTCTGCCGTGTGTAAAGTAGGAGTTTATCTACCCTACTGACCGCTATCCTATTAAGTTGAGCTCGAACGTCGACAATTCTTGTCAGGCTGCCATTAGCTCTTCCATTCGTTTCAAGCGTCTACCTAAATTCTTTGTAATAGCATCTGAGTCACTGTCTAAACACTGCACATCAGCAACCTATTCCCCATTGAGTTCAAAATAGGTCTGCAAGTGAGATCGCAATTCTTCTCGGAGTAAGGGCTTTTTGAGAAGAGTGTCATTAAGATGCCAGTCGAGTGTGCCCAACACTGAAATCCAAAATGACCTGAACTGGTGTGTGGTCAGACCATGTGAGCGGTCCCAAAGTGGCTCCCTGCAGTATTCTTAAGATGGGTATAGTCCCAAAAAAGTAGTCAATCCTAGTGTGGGTTCTGTGGGGAGTTGAGTAAAAGGAAAGGGATCGATCTGTAGGATGAGCAACCGACCACAAATAATAGAGGGAGTAACGCCTAACTAATTTGCAAAAATTTCTAGAGGTCCACAATTAACAGGAGGTGGAGTGCGACTAGGCAAAGTTAGTCTATCTGTAATGTCAGAAAATGTAGCATTAAAGAGTTTCTCCCGGAATTAAGAAAATACAATTACAAATAAAAAAATACTATTACTTCATCATAAACACTTTCCTAAATAGATTTTATTATTTGTAATGTCTTGTTTTCTCTAGGGGACAAGCATCAGGAGAAATAAAATGGCGGCTCAGAGAAAGTCCGTCCTCATAACACAGCTGGGAAAGGATACATCAGAGGTTCAGTGCAGTTAGCTAAAGGGCTCTCTCGGCCCTCCTAACCAGTCTGGCTGTAATAAGTTACGATCTTACATACAGCTGATAGAGTATCAACTGTGTGTGGTAATGGAGCAAGGTGAAAGTACGGAGAGGATGGACACTGCAGATTGTTGTGGGGCTGCGGTAATGTAGCAGACTGCTGCTACTCATTAGCCATATCCACCACCCGTCTGTCCTCCTCTTCCTACTTTCACTTCGCTTCGTTACCACAATTTTTCCTCTGTGTTTATAATTAAATATCATAGTTTATTAGATTATTATTTCATTAATTTAATCCATGGGGGTGAGTGTGTTTAATTGGTGTATCCAAATACCTCATGTTTCTGGAGGAGATCAAATCTTTTATATGGGTACTACTATATGTAATCTAGCAGAGTAATTTTTCTGGTATGTTTTTCTTTTTCTGGTATGCTAGCGCAGTGTCTGGAGATACTATGTTTTGAGTTGAGCCTCTGTATATTGTACCTGTGTTGATACAGTTGACAGTGTAGGGCTTGATTGGTTTGTCCTACATACTGGAGGCCGCAACTACACTAAATTAGATAAATAACATACAGTGCCTTGCGAAAGTATTCGCCCCCCTGGAACTTTTCAACCTTTTGCCACATTTCAGGCTTCAAACAAAAAGATATAACATTTTAAATTTTTGGTGAAGAATCAACAACAAGTGGGTCACAATTGTGAAGTGGAACGAAATTTATTGGATCATTTAAACTTTTTTTGTAATAATAAAACTGAAAAGTTGGTCGTGCAAAATTATTCGGCCCATTTACTTTCAGTTCAGAAAACTCACTCCAGAAGTTCATTGAGGATCTCTGAATGATCCAATGTTGTCCTAAATGACTGTTGAAGATAAATAGAATCCACCTGTGTGTAATCAAGTCTCCGTATAAATACACCTGCTCTGTGATATTCTCAGGGTTCTGTTTAAAGCACAGAGAGCATCATGAAGACCAAGGAACACACCAGGCAGGTCCGTGATACTGTTGTGGAGAAGTTTAAAGCCGGATTTGGATACCAAAAGATTTCCCAAGCTTTAAACATCCCAAGGAGCACTGTGCAAGCGATCATATTGAAGTGGAAGGAGTATCAGACCACTGCAAATCTACCAAGACTCGGCCGTCACTCTAAACTTTTATCTCAAACAAGGAGAAGACTGATCAGAGATGCAGCCAAGAGGCCCATGATCACTCTGGATGAACTGCAGAGATCTACAGCTGAGGTGGGAGAGTCTGTCCATAGGACAACAATCAGTTGAACACTTCACAAACCTGGCCTTTATGGAAGAGTGGCAAGAAGAAAGCATTTTCTCAAAGATATTCATAAAAGCAACACAGCTCATCACCCTGAACACACCATCCCCACTGTCAAACATGGTGGTGGCAGCATCATGGTTTGGGCCTGCTTTTCATCAGCAGGGACAGGGAAGATGGTTATAATTGATGGGAAGATGGATGGAGCCAAATACAGGACCATTCTGGATAAAAACCTGTTTGAGTCTGCAAAAGACCTGAGACTAGGACGGAGATTTATCTTCCAACAAGACAATGATCCCAAACAAAGCAAAATCTACAATGGAATGGTTAAAAAATAAACGTATCCAGGTCTTAGAATGGCCAAGTCAAAGTCCAGACCTGAATCCAATTGAGAATATGTGGAAAGAGCTGAAAACTGCTGTTCACAAACGCTCTCCATCCAACCTCAAAGAGCTTGAGCTGTTTTGCAAGGAAGAATGGGCAGGAATTTCAGTCTCCCCTTCCCTCCTATGTAAGAGATACCAGCGACCTACTACTTAAATTGGAAGGGGTCCACATGGATGAAGATACTACCCTGGCATCTATTGATGTGGAGGCTCTCTACAGCTCAATCCATCACCATCTTGGATTGAAGGCTGTAGGGAGCTTCCTCTCCACTAGAGAGATGGCCTTGAGGCCCCATAACCAATTTGTACTGGACCTTCTCGAGTTTGTACTGACTCGTAACTTTTTTCTATTTAACAGACGCTATTACCACCAGCTGAGAAGCACTGCGATGGGCAGTTTTTGTGCGCCATTGTACGCAAACTTGCTCCTGGGCTGGTGGGAGTCCGATCACATTTGGTCAGATAGCCTCAGCCAGTGGCATGTCAACAAAACAAGAAGGACACCTCAATAGCGAGGCACATGAACACTGTACATGGTGGTAATATGGCACATCTAAAATTTATGGGGATCTGTCATATCCCTGAACCACAGAGGGGCGGTGACTGGGATAGTATCATCTTACGCAGTGAGGCCAGATGGATATTCAGGATGAAATCCATAGCCCCAGATGGACTGAATGAGGCTCTTTCGTTCAAACCCTTCCTCTAAAACGGTTATGAGCAATATAAACTAGTCCCCTTCCCACACCCACAGTGAACCGCCTAAATACGGGTGTCTGGGCGACTATATACAGTAGCCAGAATTTCTGACATATCTAAACAAATATTATGATGTACTATTTTTTTTCATTATAATATCTTTTGATAACTTACGTTAACAGGACATTTATACCTGACATGTCTATTCTGATCTGGGTATGTCCTTGGCAATTTGTAACACTAACATTCCAAACAGTATACTCTATGACTCTAATTATGTTATTAGCATTTATTTGCTCACTTTCTCTAATCTCGCTTCTATCGCTCTGTTCCAAGTGCGAGCAGGGTGAGATTGCGGCCGGTGACGCGTCTTCTGGTCCCCATGACGACAAGCCCACCCCTCTCCGTGCGTCACCTAATCAGCTGATTGAGCGCAGGTCACGGCACGTGACTGGAAGCATTCCCGGCCGAGACCATGCTTACAGCTGGGGACGCGTCAGGACTGGAGGCGGAGACCATGCTTTATAAGGTAGGCAGTTGCCCCTGCACTTTGCCACTGCCATTTTCATAAGCTGCTAGAAATGCCGCTTCCTGAAGAACAAATGGAGGGGTGAAACACGTAGAAGCTTTTCTAGTCACTTGGGTTAGGCGTCAGGGTTTAGCTACATTAGGCCCGAGGTTCCTGAGGCTGGGGGGGTCGCCCTTTTAAGAGCGAGTGCTCCGACACACAGCCAGCTAGCAATTACCCGCTTCCCAGACTAGGGACTTAGGGTCAGCTTCAATAGGTTGCTGTGGTTTATCTAGCACTCGCTCTAAATACGTTTAATTTGACCCCCACCAGCCACAGCCCGGGTTGAACCACAGGATTGTGTAGTACCCACCCTTTTAACGCCTATCTTTTGAATTATATTATTTTATTTCTTTTGCATGAATAAAAGTTAAATTTTAGCTAATTTCACAAAAAGGCCAGCTCGGTTTTAGGCACCCAGCCCATGCCAAATTTTTGACCTAACCCCTTCCCAAGAACTGTGAACGTAGCTTACTTATTTTAGCCCTAACATATTGGTATGCATCAAGAGTAGTAAGATTGTTTGTAAAATCTTACTTAACTCTGCCAGCTGGCTGACAACATCAGACAAAACATGCAGAGCAGCACAAAACTGTGGGTCCAACATTTTCTTCTGACAGTATTTAGCAGTTGGATCGCTGTGTTTCTCTACTTGTTTGTTGCAATATGAAAGCAACACATCCAGATTTCTCATTACTGCCCGTAAAGCCATGTGTCTAGATAACCAACGAACTTCGTTTAATGCCTTAAAAGAGAGTGTCTCACATTCCAGAACTTCTGAGAGTTCTTTTAACCCTGCTAAGTGCTAACCCAACACTGGCTAGGACGTCTGACCAGTGACAACTAACTTATACATCTTCTTGTATATAGTGGTATGGACCATGCTGTTCTAACCTGTGTATCTCCTGTATATAAGTATATATGTACAGCTGGTATAAGTTATACATCTTCTTGTATATAGTGATATGGACCATGTGGGTATAACCTGGGCAAGTGGGAATCTCCTGTATAATATACCGTATTTTTCGCCCTATAAGACGCACCGGCCCATAAGACGCACCTAGGTTTTAGAGGAGGACAATAAAAAAATATATATATTTTTGTCAATAGACATCAGGTCAGACCACCAATGTTAATCTGTTCTTCGGCTGACAGCCCCAATAAGACCCCCAATGTTAATAAGACCCCAATAAGACCTCAGATCAGACCTCCAATTGGACCTCAGATCAGACCTCAATGTGAAAGACCCCCAATCAGACCTCAGATAAGAGCCCCATGACTTTTATCAGACCCCCTATATGCCTCTTATCAGCCCCAGCAGTCTTATATAAGCCCCCAGTGCTTCTTAGCAGCCCCCAGGTGCCTCTTAGCAGCCCCCCAGTGCCTCTTAGCAGCCCCCCAGTGCCTCTTAGCAGCCCCCCCAGTGCCTCTTAGCAGCCCCCCCAGTGCCTCTTAGCAGCCCCATTGCAAATTGCCAGCCCCCAGCAGCCTCATATTGAATAAAATAAAAACGCGACTTACCTGTCCTGGATGCCACCGCTCCTCTCTGCCCGCGATCTCTCTTCTTCTCCCTTCCGCTGGCTGTGACCCGGCGCGCACAGCGTGAGGTCACAGAGCGACCTCATGCTGTGCGCAGCACTGCACAGCCGAAGGGAGGACCAGGAAGCGGTAAGTACAAAGTCTTCACTGCTTCCTTGTCCTCCCGTGCTAATGAGCGCTTCCATAATGGAAGAGCTCATTAGCATTCGCCCCATAAGACGCAGGGGCATTTTCCTCCCACTTTTGGGGGAAAAAATACGGTAGGTAATACCTGGGTTATACCATATGCTGAGCGGCAGGGGTGTCTGGTGTTGGACCCTCACCGATCTAATTTTCATGACCTATCCTGAGAATAGGTCATCAATAAAAAATAACTTGGACAACCCCTTTAATAAAGATGTATCACTATCTGGTACAAATTGTGTGTGATGTTTTTGGGATTGATATTCCGTATGCAACACCAGACGATTCTCTGTTTGTCATTTTACGCTTGACCTATAAGTATAGGTTGAGTTATCTGATCACAGGGAAAATACATTATCGTACAGAAGTAGGGTAATGTATTTTACCAGCCAGTGTTACTGCTCGCCCATTAGACCCTGTTTACATATACATCACATATATGCAACACACATACACATAAATACATATCATATCATATCATATCATATCATATACATGGTACATATACATAAATACACCATATATACACTACACACACATACCACACAACTTTTTAAAAAGCCTAAAGGAGCTAAACTATGGAATGGAAGGGCTCAACTCCAGCTGCCAGCCAGATCTGTAATTTTAACAACCGGATCTGGAGAACCTGAGGGAACTGGCTGAATCCCATGCCTGGACAGAGCCCTAATAAACTTCAGTACATGGCAACCTATAAGGCCTTTGGTAGGTCTCTGATTACCATGGCTACCATTGGGACCCTTCTATCGTATTGTGAGGGAACCTGATGGTGCACAGAGGGAACGATCCTGAACCCATGTCATTCCCATGCTGTACATGTACAGCATTGGGCATTAATTACCAGGGCCAGCAGTGTACATGTACCTTATTTTGTGGAAAGAGTAAATGCCGTTCTCAGACTCCCTACACATTCCCCTTAAAACAACCACATAAAAATGATGCACTCCAGACCCCATGAATAGAAACCACTGACATGCCAATTGATAAACAGGGTCTTCCTTTAAAAAGGGGATCAGGTAAATTAATAAATATGGGAAATACAGAATTAATATTAGTTAAAGGGGGTGGTCATTTAATCAGATATGCCTCTTGTTTGCCAAGTCCTTATTGCTGTCCGCACTGAGATCCTTTCCATAAAATGACTGCTGATGGAGGGTCATGTGACCAGGCAAATCACAGTCTTCTCCATTCAAACACACTGCACCTGCACTAAACTGCTAACAGTGCCACCGCAGATGGCAGGCGCAGTGTATTTGAATGGAGGAGACATCACATCACCCTCAAGCAGCAGCCATTTTATGAACAGGACCTCCCTTTGCACAACAGAAAATACCTGGCAAACAAGGAAGAATGCCTTAACGAGTCACTGTACTTTCACACAATTTCTTTTAATAGAGAATGGTGTAACTACCAAATTTCGAAATCACTTTTATTTAAAAAATGTAGAGTCATGGCCACTAGGGGTCTCACTTCCACCACAGTTGCAGTCCACTGCCTGCTGTCAGGTAAGATCCATCTCTGAAGACAGAGACTCAGAATACAGCTGAGAGGAAGTGAGGACTTGTCGGAGCTAACTTGAATTGTGAGCCCGATAAAACAACTGCTTCTATACACCTTATGAACATAACAGGAGCCTCCTGCCTTTCTATGTGTGTGACTTATCCCTTTTTATCTGTTCTGTGAGCTCCAGAGCTGAAAATAAACATAGTGCAAAATAAGGGAAAGAATGTCACAGCAGTACCAAGCTGGCAGACTTGCATAGAGGGGATATACACCCCCTGCTTCTGAGTTAAATGCATCCACAGTGCCTTAATAAATGTACTCATACCACATTTTTCCATGTTACACCCACAAACTTAAAAGTATTTTATTGGAATTTTATGTGATAGACCAACACAAAGTAGTAAGTATGTGTGAAGTGAAAAGAAAATGATACATGGTTTTCAAAATGTTTGATACATAAAAATCTGGAAAGTATGGCATGTATTTGTATTCAGCGCCCTGAGTCAATACTTTGTAGGACCACCTTTCGCTGCAATTACAGCTACAAGTATTTTAGGTTATATCTCTACCAGCTTTGCACATCTAGAGGCTGAAAATTTTTGTCCATTCTTCTTTGCAAAAAGTCTCAAGCTCAGTCACTTGGATGGAGAGTGTCTGTAAACAGCAATTTTCAAGCCTTGCCTCAGATTCTCAATAGGATTTAGGTCTGGACTGTGACTGGACCATTCTAAGGAATATGCTTTGATCTAAACTATTATATTTTAGCTCTGGCTGTATGTTTAGGGCTGATATTCTGCTGGAAGGTGAACCTTCACCCCAGCCTCAAGTCTTTTGCAGCCTCTACCAGGTTTTCCTACAGGATTGCCCAGTATTTAGCTCTATCCATATTCCCATTAACTCTGACCAGCTTCCCTGTCCATGCTGAAGAAAATCATCCCCACAGCATGATGCGGCCACCACCATGCTTCTCAGAGAAAGATGTACAGTGTTAGTTTTCCGCCACACATAGTATTTTGCATTTAGGCCAAACAGTTCAACAAGAGCACCTTCTTCCATATCTTGGCTATGTCCCTACTTAGCTTGTGGCAAACTGCAAACTGGCTTCTTATGGCTTTCTTCTTGCCACTCTTCCACAAAGGCCTGATTTGTGGAGTAGATGACTAATACTTGTCCTGTAGACAGATTCTCCCACCTGAGCTGTGAATCTCTCTAGCTCCTCCAGGGCCGCCATGGGCCTCTTGGATGCTTCTCTAATTTAGTGCTCTCCTTACCTGGGCTGTCAGTTTAGGTGGACAGCCATGTCTTGGTAGGTTTGTAGTTATGCCATACTCCTTCCATTTTCAGATGATGGATTGAACAGTGCTCGAGATATTTTTTATAGCCTAACCCTTTGTGGGTGTAACATTGAAAAAATGTCTAAAAGTTCAAGGGGTATGAATACTCGTTCAAGACGCCAGGGGCGTAGCTATAGGGGGTGCAGAGGTAGCAGTCACTACCGGGCCCAGGAGCCTGAGGGGGCCCAAAGACCCTTGTGCCGCATAAGAAGACACACAAAGCACTGAGGAAAGGGGGGCCCAAGATGAACTCTTGCACCAGGGCCCATGAGCCGTTAACTACACTCCTGTAAGGCGCTGTAGCTGTGCAGCTGAAACAGTGAATAATATGGCTGAAAAAACATTTGGGAAGCCCAAACCTTCACTCACAGTTATGATTATACAAAGAAGCACAGCCACTATAAAAACTTTAATTGAAAACCCAGGTACGCTTTAAGAAATATAGAAAATGGTGCAGAATATAAAAAAAGGCTACCTAATTATCTTACATACATATTGGTCAAAAGTAACTAGAAAGTGGCCAACCTTTTTAATGTTTCATGCTCCCCTGGTTTTTTATTATCCATGCTGATAATTTTCATTGTCCCAAAGTTTTTATTAAACGTGAGAACTAGTGTTATGCGAAGTATTCGGAGCGGAATTTGGTCTGAAGTTTAGCAAAACTTTGATTCGCAAAACAAAGCTTAATTTCCTTGATTAAATTCTTCGCCCTGTACATGTGTGTAGTGGAACTAAATTGATTATAGCAAATGCCTTCTGTTAGCTGTTGCGTTACATATCGTCAGAATTAGGCCACGGTTAAATATTTTGCACTGTACATGTGTGAGGTGGAGCGAAATTTATCATAGCCTTCCATTAGCGATACAGTTGTTACTGTACTGGAATGGTTGACCCGCTCTTCACAATCTCAGGTTTCTAGTGTTTAACACAGCAATCGGTGAGTTCCTCTGACACCACACTTAGTTGGCACGACAGCCCTGCGTAAACACATGGATCGTCACCATAAAGTGGCGTGAGAAACCCGCACCCCCTCTCCAGCAGTCAGGGCTCGTCAATGCCAGCAGAAGGAAGCTGTCTCCTATTGACTTCAATGTTGTCTTTTGCTTTGGAGTCTCCTCCTTCGCCTTGTCACTTGTTTTGACAGATATTGGAAGAAGTGGGATGCGGCACTTCACAAGATGGCTCATCATCCCAGCACTTTGTCCTGCTCTCTGCACACTCTGGAAGAAGTGGGAAGGAGCAGTCACGTAATTGTGTGACATCAGACCCTCACCCATATATTATAGGCTTTGACATACCAGTAATGCCAGCTTATTACTGCTTCTGATTGGGTAAACTTAGGAAGCAAGATTGTCTCACTTAATGCACACTGTGCGCCCTCTGAGGTTGCTGCATCACAGCTGGGATGTGCCATTTTTCAGAAGCTGTTAGGTGATTTCTACTTTTATATTACTACCTGGGATAAATATTCCCACATGGTTTTTAATCAATGCACCCTGATGAAACTTTGAAAGGGAAATTGATGCCCCGTATTGTTGACTTATTTGACTATTATAAAATCTAATATGTAAAGCTGAGTGTATGTGTGTGTATGTATGTATGTCCACTAAAGGATTCCGCACTGTCGCTTTTACAATCACGAAATCTGACGCACAGGTACATCAGGTGTCCGGGAAGGTTTTAGACCGGGTCTCAGCTCTCTAGGACGTACCATTCCTGAGATATTCCCAAAATATGAATTAGCCAGTAGAAGCCTGCAGGTCTTCCTCCTCATATCCCAACTGCCATACACATGGTCACATGTCCCTTATCAGCCAATAGAAGCTCACAGGTTCTTAGTCTCCACATACACCGTTTTACACCAGGTTTTCATAACAACCCAGCCATTTTTTCTTCACTGCTGTAGGTCAGCTTTAAAGGGGCAAGGTGCTGTGGATGACACTTAAGGGAGCGGAGTTCTGTGTAGATCACAGTTAAGGGGTTAGGTAGGGTGGCCATTAAGGCCACCCTCAAAAAATGGACTTAAAACTCCGCCCCCAGGTCCAGCTAAGCCACGCCCTGGTTAGGTCACACAGACACAGTGTTGCTGAGAGTGAGCTGTTCAAAAGGACATCCCTGTGTCCATCCAGGCCCTGCGCCGGACGGAGGACATGGAGTCTGAAAGCCGGACTATCCAGCCTAAAACCAGACCTCTGGCCACCCTAGGGGCAGGCTGCTGTGGAGGTCACAGTTAAGGGGACGGCCCGCTATGGAGGTCAGTGTTAAGGGGCAGATTGCTGTAGAGGCCACTGTTAAAGGGGTGGGGTGTTGTGGAAATCATGGTTAAGGAGACTGGGCACTGTGGAGATCACTAATAAAGGGGCGGCTGCTGTGGAGGTCACTGTTAAGGGGACAGGCCACTGTGGAGGTCACTATTAAGGGAGGAGGGAACTGTGGAGGTCACTATTAAAGGGGCAGCGGGGTACTGTGATGTCACCGTTAAGGCAGCAGGGTACTGTGAGGTCACTGTTAAGGGAGCGGGCTACAGTGGCAGTCACTGTTAAAGGGGCAGTCACTGTGGAGGTCTCTGTTAAGGGGGCCGGGAATGGTGGATGTCAGTTAAGGGGATTGTAACCTATCGTCAGTGTTAAGGGGTGGGTGCTGTAGAGTTCACTGTTAAGGGGGCAGGCCCCTGTGGAGGTCACTGTCAAGGGGGTGGGGTGCTGTGGAACTCACTGTTAAAGGAGCAGGCTGCTGTGGAGGTCCCATTTTAAGGAGACCGGGCACTGTGGGGAAGGTCAGTGTTAAGGGCTGGGGGGCCATGGAGGTCACTCTTAAGGAGGCGGGGTGCTGTAGATGTCACTGTTATAGTGGATACTGTCAATGTCTTTTAATGACACACACAAACATTAAACGAAATAGATTAAATATACCCGTACGAAGCCGGGTCCTTCAGCTAGTGATAAATATAATAAAGTCTGATAATTTATATACAATTTTGGTATGGTTCTTCACAGTCACAAAAAGCGCTCTCACATTATCCATACTTGCTTTGAGCAAGAAGCTAGAAGCTCCAGATAGAGGGACCAAGAAGGTAAACACACCATTTTGTAACTATTAGGGGAAAAAAGGGAGGGGACATATTAAGCAGAAACCATTGCTCAATACTGAGGGCAGGGCGGTTGCCACAGATGAATAACCCCTTTTAATGTAGATGGGTTGGAAGCTGCCCTCTTTACAGCAGTTAAGTGCTCCTAATGGGAAGGGCCACAAACATCCCTTGGAAGTTCTCTTTCTATTAGGGATCATGCACATGAACGTGTGTGTCCCATGCCCATGCTGCAGACCACAAATAGCGGTCTGCAATGCATGGGCACTATCTGTTTGCAGATGTGGACCCCATGACTTAAATGGGTCTGCACCGCAAAAAAATAGGACATGTTTTTTTGCAGCTTCATATCTTGAGGATTGCGGGCCCATTCAAGTCAATGGTCTTGCTGTCCGCAATATGGGCACAAGCGGCCTCCAATCGTGTGAATGAGCCCTTAGTTTACTCTGACCAAAGTGACACACATGTCTCATGCAGTCGGGGACAGCTTCCCTAGGCGGTTTGTTGTCCATCAATTTTTACGCTATGTAGCTGAATAGACCTGTTAATTTAAAATATCACCCTAAATAAGGCAGCATATTGTAATGATAGATCTATATTAAAAATCAGCATGTCACATTTAGAGTTGTAGATGTGATCTGTGTGTGTAATATACAGTGCACACACACCGATCAGCTATCACAGTGTGCAGCCATGCCCTTTGTGTTTTGACACCTATCATAACCAGCTGTACCCTTTTCAGCAATTTGCTCTACAGTAGTTCTTCTGTGGGATTGGAGCAGACAGACTAGCCTTCACTTCTCATACACACCAATGAGCCTGTCACCAGTTCGCCAGTTGTACTTCCTTAAACCAGTTGTCGTAGCTACTGAACATTGCATATGGAAACACCCCACAAGATCTGGCATTTTAAAACCCAAAAGAGGGGTGGCACTGAATACACACATTAGGTGTCTGTGACCTGCAGCCTGCACCCGGCTGGGCTTAAAGCACAGTTCCACTTGCTGCAGTGACATTCTGACAGCCTGATGAAGCCTGAGCTTCTCCTCTCTGCCTAACTGTCCGTGCGAATTTCAGAGGAAGTGAACTCCTGTACAGTCCCCACCCCTGTCACGTTTTGACTGATACAGATGGACGTGTTGACAGCATCATGACGGTCTGAAACAGGCTGGCGCTGCTGTACTATTATAGTTTGACTGCTGTATATGGAATTGGACTAAGGACTGCAGAGGAATGGTAGGGACAGCGAGAGGTGCACTAATATAAGTTGCACATGACCCTTTGTTGTCCCCCTCCCCCATGTAGTCTGGCAGTCAGCGCCCTGTAGGAGCGCACAGACTGTGCATAGCTCAGATCAGCCATGTCTACAGTTTACATCATGTCCATTTTAATGGCCGAGAGAATAAAGAGTTATGTGGGAGTGCTTTTCTAAACCGTGCCAGAATTGCTACTTTTTGACCACTTCATCTTCCTAAAAATGGAATAAAAAGCGATCAAAATGTCACATGTACCCCAAAATGGTATCAATAAAAACTAAAGCTTGTCCTGCAAAAAAACAAGCCCTCATAAATCTCAGTTAACAAAAATTTTAAAAGTTATTGCTTTTAGAAAAACATTCCAGCAAAATCCATGTTCCAAAAGCCAACTAGCACTTCCGGGGCAAGTCGTCTCCCCAAACTTTTTATGACCACAAGTAGGATTTATTTTTATGTTACAATTGAATTGTTTTGTGTTTTTTTTCGCTAAAACTATAGATTATTGGAAACATTTAATTTTTTTCACTTTTGATTCATATAAGGGTTCATTCAGATGGTCATATGTTTTTTTTGCAGTCGGTAAAAATGCGGATCCGTTTTTCTGTAGACAGTTCAGTCTGTCCGCAAAAAAACTGTATGTATGTTTCAGTATGTCTTCCGTTTTTTGCGGATCCATAAGGTGACAATTCTTTTTAGGAGTGATATGATTAAAAAAATTGACTGTTATAAATTTGGGTCACATGATCGCATAGGTGCCATTTTCTCTGGCTTTGAGAACACTGGGAGCTTTATGTTTGGTCGGCATCTGTTTTGTACATTATTTCTTTGCATTTATCATGTCTGATATGAACAAAGGTCTCCTGTGCCATCTCTTTTCTTGGAGATTCGAACGGCAGTCACCTATGCTGTCCAAACAACCGGGGAGACGGCATTGGGTTCATCCCATAGTCTCCCAGTGGCGCAGGAAGGGCCACTTTCATGCTTTATACACTGATCCGTATGTCTGTCCACATTTGATAACTTGCTTCAGTCTCTACCTTTGGGCCTTACTTTCCAGGACACGAACATGAGGCGTAGCATTTCTCCTGAAGAAAGGCTTCTGGTCACGTTGAGGTAATTATTTTCTTTTTTTAAATGTATTGTGTTTTTTGCTTTCAAGTATTTTTTTTTTCAGTTTTTTTACAGGTTCCTTGCTTCCGGAAACTCTTTTGCTTCACTGCATTATGAGTACCTGCTGGGAATCTCAACCATATCTGGGATCGTCTGTCACACTTATGAGCTTATCTGGCAGCATCTCAGGGATCCGGTGATGCCCCCACCCTGAGGGTTTTTATCAATCAACTCAGTTTCCAAATTGCATAGAAGCATTGGATGGCAAGCACATTCGTGTTTGTAAGCCGCCTCACTCAGGTGATATTTTCTGTAGTTCTGTTGGCATTGGTTGACAGAAATTACAGATTATTGTTGATATTGGGGCCTATGGAGGCACAGCAGACTCCCGCATCTTCTGTAATTCCAGAATGAAATGGCTTTGTGCCAACCAACTCTTCTTGCCCGAACCCAGACGATTGCCAGGTTCTTCTGCTCCATTTGTAATTGTGGCAGATGAAGGCTTTGCATTATCTTCTCATGTAATGTGGGCTTTTCCACAACGCGATTTGGATGACTGGAAGCGCATCTTCAAATATTGTCTGTCTTGTGCACGGCGATATGTTGAATGTGCTTTCGGAGTGTTCAGGTCATCCTTGCAAATGTGTCCAGACTTCACATGGATTCATGATGCACCAGCTAAACCTGAAGTGGTCCATTTTTAGACACCTTCTTCTGTTGGGTTGGAACAAAATCTTCATGGAAGACCTGGACTAGCAGCACTAGCAGTTTAGGAACTCTATGCAGATTACTTCAGTAGTTCAGAGGGTGCATTATCATGGCAGTTGGACAGGATTTGTGGTAATAATTAAAATCTGCTAGGATTTGGTTTCCAAATTACTTCAAAACAAAAAATTTTTGTTAGTTACCCATTTATTAGTTTAGAGTAGGGAATCGCAAGAGAATGAGGACCCTTGACGTGGGCTTGCGGGCTTAGGTATTTTGAAGCAAGTTTTATTGTTTAAATTATCAAACAGTTCATTTTTCAAACTGGTGTTCAGTAGTACTGGCTTATTTTCACCTAGCAACCAATCAGATTACAGCTTTCATTGGTAAACTTAGTTAGGAAAATGAAAATGTGGAGTCTTTAGAAAGAGGACAAGTAGACAGCTCGACTTTATACCAGTTAGGAAAATGACCACATTACTTTGTAAAAAAAACAAAATAACTTGCTTCTAAACGCTGATGAATACCTCATACCATGGACATCACAAATAGAAAATGAACCAACAGTTTTTGCTTCTAAATAAAGAATAAAAATTGTGTTACAGCTTCATTTTTTACAAAAAACTTGTAAAAGTACTGTACTGTAAAGTAAAAGTATGACCTGAACATGCATCTACAGTGCACATATTACTACAGACAAGGCCCATGACTGAATGCACTTACACATGTCAAATATCACTTACCATATTTTTTCTTTTGCTTGGAATCAGCAAGCTCCCACTCCCATTGAAATGAATGGGTCCGCACACATTCCACAAAAATGCGGAACGGGTGTGGAGCAAAACAAACGGCCATCTGAATGAGCCCTAAATTCTATGAAACACCTGTGGAATCAAAATGCTCATTACACCCTTAGAAAAATTCCATGAGGGGTGTATTTTCAAAATGGGGTCTTTTGTGGGGGGTTCTTAATTTTTGGCACCTCAAGGCCTATGCAAACCTGAAACAGTGCCTGAAAACATCCTAAAATAATGGAGGCCCCTTAATAGAACCCTATAAATATACTGCATTAGACATACATTGTAGCAGTGTAAATATATGTTTTCCAACTTTCAGTTCTAGCACAGTTCCATGTTCTCTACTTGCTGCCTTGAATATCTCCTCTGATCAAGCACTGCAGCGCGTCCAATTGACATCATGCCCTGGGGGAAGGGGGTTATCTGACCAACCTGTTCATGACTGTATGTGTGCTCCTGTCCCTCTGTCTCTGTTGGTCTCTTACCTAGTCCACTTTCTCCCCATTCTTTGTGCATCCAGAGCGATGTATCAATCATGTCAATCACTTGGACACACTGAGGTGCTTGTGCAAGGAAAATCTGATTGTTTATGTTTAGGGCAGCAAGTAGAGAAGACCAAACTGCAAAACAATTTATTTTTTCCAAAGTATTTTTGGTCAGTATTAAAATCCAAGAAAGACTATACAAATATGGTATTGCCGTAATTGTACTGACCCTTAGAACGAAGGGAGTAGGTCAGTTCCACCACAGCTTGAATTTTTTTCCAGCTTCCCACTACATTTTATGCAATAGTAAACAGTGGAATTAGAAAGTAAAACTTGTCCCGCAAAAATGACTGGCTATGTGAATGGAAAAATTCTAAAGTTATTGCTCTGGGAAAGCAGTGAGTAAAAACAGAAAATTGCCATGTCAGAAAGGGGTTAAACAACCTAAATATGTCTCAAAACAACTCAAATACATATTTTTAAAATAACACATTCAGAATCTGTAAGCCAAGAATCTAGATATTTCTGAATATGCATGTATGCAGCACCAGTAGGAGTCTATGGGCAGACATACAACAAAAATGTGTCCTACATATGTCAACAACAGACAGATTGCAAGAATCTTTTTTTAAGAAAACAAAAGTATTGGTGTGCTTTTCAATCCAGTAGCAAAGGTGCTACTCCGAGCTCAAAAGGACTCATCCAGGTCAGACGACATCACAAAGCTGCAGGAGGAGACACAGGAACCCTTGGAGGAGACTGACGCTAAGCCCTCTGAGAACTGTGCTTGGATCCATTGTGATGATGCTCTTTTTTGTGCCTCACAGGACAGCCTGAACTGGGGGTGTCAGTACAGGAACTTAACAAAGATGAGGACTTGTTAGGTTTTTTGCCTTCCTCTGGATCAACTTTGCAGGACAACTGAATTTGTCATTTTTCAGGCTGTCAGTGTATTGCCAGTAGATGCATTACAATACAGGATGTATTGTAATGCATTGTAGAGGCGATCAGACCCCCAAAAGTTGAAGTCCCACAGTAAAAAAAAAATAATGTTTTCATAATAAAAAAAATAAAAGTTTCAAGTAAAAAACAACCTGCGCTATAAAAATATCATCTACCTCCGCAGGTGAATTCTGAAAAATAAAATAAAAACTGCCAAAACAGCCATTTTTTTGGTCATCTTGCCCCAAAAAAGTGTAATATTGAATGATCAAAAAATCATATGTACCCAAATTTAGTACCAATAAAAATGTGCACAATCGCCTGAAAAATAAAAATATGAGGGCTTTCAGAAAATAGAGAAAAGATCTTTTTCAAAAGTGCTTTATTATGTAAAACTGAAACAAAAAAAATAAAGTAATAAAGTAATGACATCATGTTTGGCCACCTACAATGGCTTTGTGAGCTTGCGAGTGGAAGTGAAAGTCTTTTCAAAAGATTGATCTCTAAGACACATAGTGAGAAAAGTTCCTATTAAATCTAAACCTTAAAAGACCAACCTAAAGCTAGTTTCACACTAAATTGTTCCAGTAGCAGAACAGCCTGTTGGAGGACATCATATCCAGCATTGCCGGAAAAGGCCAGAGCACTGCCTGGCCCCATTGACTATAATGGAACTCAGCGGGACCTGGCCCGTTTCCGGCATTAGTGCCAGTATTCAGCCGGAAAAAAAAAAAAAAGCTGCTTGCAGTCTGCCAGAAGAATTACCACTAGTGCGAAACTAGCCTGAAAGAAAGACAGAATACAATTTTATGGTGATAAAATAGGCTGTGAAGTTTACTAAGAATAACCAAAAAAAATCATCATTAATTTAATTGAATAAATAATTTAACTCCATAAATTAATACCAAAAATTGTTTGTTTTTTTTTGTTTATGCCCCAATTGTCCAGTTGTGCCCCCAATTCATTCTGGCACACTGTACGCAAATACAGCAGTTAAGTCCAAAGGGGCGTAGAACTGCTATGTGGGCTGCTTCCTCGCCATCACTGTGATTTTGGCCAATTATAGTAGGCAGCATCAGGGCGAAACAGAGGCACAACATGATTTCACAAGACCAGGCTGTGAGAAAACCCAATACCAGTGTTCAGCAGCATCTCAAGAAGAGGGGCAAGACCAGATTGGCAGAGATCAGCGGAAGAGCAGACCAAGGAAGACTTATTGAAGAGCCAACATCATATTACTCAGGTAAGCTACCTCTTTACCTCTTAAATAAGTCCTTCTTAGTCCACTCCTCCACTGATTGTGGCCGCTTCAGGTCCTGCTGCTACTCTTGTGATGCTCCTGAACACCAGAATCGGATCTACTCACAGCTTGGTCTTGCAAGATAAGTAACACCTCATGAGATCAGTCTGTACCTCTGCATTGGTCTGACACAGTCCATTATAATTCGACAATATCAAAACAATGGTGAGGAGGATGCCACCCATTGAGCAGATATTAGGTTTATGCTCCTTTAGACCTAGCCTCTACATGTACATACAGCCCACCAAAAAAAATTTTGGACATCATTTCACAATTTTGGTTAAATTATTAACAAGTCATCTAGCTATCACAAACTGGCAATTGTCAAAGTAACTCAGATCCTTACACTTGCCCGTTCAGTCTAATATATCCACCCCTTGGTGCGGTTTTCACAAGAAACCAGCGTGGTGTTCCTTTGTGATTAGTCTCAAAGAAAGTAGATGACAATGCTAGCCATTAAGCTTGCTATACACATCTGGTTAGGGCTCGTTCACATCACTTGACTTACCGTATTGGCATGCAGCCGTATTTTTCTAGCAGGATGGCCGCATTTATGTCAGAAACCCATCAGTTCCAATTGTAGTGAATGGTGATCCAGTGGGGCCCGGCTATTCTGGATATGGTAAGTCTGGTAGTCTGCTCCTCTGCCAAAACAGGGGTGGGTTCAGCTGACATTAAGGGCTTGTTCACATCACCGTTCAGCCCTTCCGTTCTCCTGCTCCGTTATAGGAGCAGGAGAACGGAAAGGACGGATTCGGGACATAATTGAGCTGAACGGAGCCTACGGACCCCATAGACTATAATGTGGTCCGTTAGGTTTCCGCTCAGAAGATGATTTTTGGAGCGGAGACACTTCAAAAATCTTCCTCTGAGTGGAAACCTAACGGACCCCATTATAGTTCATGGGATCCGTAGGCTCCGTTCAGGTCTGCTCCTCTAACGGAAAAGACTACCAGATTTACCTGACACAGATGTGAACCTTACCCTTAGGCCTCTTTCACACGACAGCATTTTTTGCGGGCTCCGATCCGCATTTTTCACATGAAAAATGCGGACCCATTCATTTCTATGGGCCCGCAAAAAATGCGGGCAGCACACCGTGTGCTGTCCGCATCCGTTGCTCCGTTCCGTGGCCCGCAAAAAAAAGTAGAGCATGTCCTATTCTTGTCCGTTTTGCGGACAAGGATAGGCAATGTTACAGTGGATCCGCAAAAAATACGGATGCCATACGGACGCCATCCGTTTTTTTTGCGGATCCGCAATTTGCGGACCGCAAAACACAACGTTCGTGTGAAAGAGGCCTTACTCTAATATCCCCATTTAAAACATTGAGGGTGGGGTGGGGCAGGTGGAATAGCCATTAACCAAGCTATTGTGTATGGCCAGCCCTGTATAACTCGTGACCCATCAGTGCATGCCATAAAACCCTTTCTGTACCCAAAGTGTATCCCAGCCTTCATTTAAGTCAACAGATCCCCGGGTGAATATAGATAAAACCACAGTTCTGCACTTAAAGTGAAAAAATAAGCTGTTCTTATTAGGTATATTAGGAATGCCCCAAATAGATTATGCAGTTTATGATATCTTTCTTACGAAAATAATATGGATAAGAAGGTACATATTAAATCAGCTGAAGGTAACTGGGATTTCATTACTATAATTTGGACGTTCTGAAAATTGGCTGTCATTATTTTTTCATATATAATGTAATGAATGTGAGGCTTGCTTAGCATTCTGTATATATGCCAAGTTGCATTTTTTTTTTTTGCAAGATAAAATTAAATAATACCCGTAGGCAACACAGTAGCCAAATTACTATGGAAGGAAGTACAACACTTACGTGATCTGAAAACCAAGTCAGGGACTTCTTACTGAAAACCATGTAAAAACTAAATTGTCATATCTGAATGCTATTTTCTGCCATAATGGCACATTAATGATAATTTGAGCCGTATGTTATCAATAGCAGCAAGACAATTCTGCTATGAATTGTGTGGAAGGAATAATATCTGACTGGTATTACGTTTCACTGTAATTATATGAAAGAGAAGGAAAATTGCTTGGTAAATGTAATTCTAAGACACAGAGTGCTTATCAAGCTACACTTAAGAGGATTCTGTCCTGTACCACTGGTAGAGCAATCACTGGTGTAACAGGACACAAAGCTAATGGGTTAAAAAGTTTAGTAGATGAACTGAAGACTAAAGCTGGCCTTACACATTCACTGAACAATCATTTCAATCAAACTATCTTTCCTGATTCCTTCCGACTCCCCACATACATATTTGACTCAGCCGATGTGTATGTGTATTCAGTGGGGGGAGAGGAGACAGGCACTGCAAAATACTTCTGGAGATGGTTTATCTCCTGGGAGAACAAAATAGTATGGTAAAAATATTCACTTCGTCTGATCCTTCTCTCCCTCAACATCATATGTCGGGGGAAAGTTGGGAGTTCCCCATAAATATTAAGGCCTCATGCACACGGCCATTGCCCGGCCGCCCTCGTATTGTGGCCCACAAACAGCGGGTCCGCAATATGCATCACGGATTCGGACCAATTCACTTGGATGGGTCCGCAATCCAGATGGTGCTTCCGTGGAGTTTCTCTCTGTGCCTCTGCACCGCAAAAAATAGAACATGTTCAAGTTGAATGGGTCTGGATCAGTCTGCGGAATGAGCGAGGATGTTGCCTGTGCATTGGGAACTACAAATTGCTGTCCCCAATGCACGGAACAGCCATGTGCATGAGGCCTAAGACTGTTGGCCAAAAATGCCGCTCTCAACAATACACTAATGCATATGGGGGCCCTAAAGGGAGCCTGTGAGGTAAATTTCACTACCAGCAATGACCATCAGAACATTATAAAAGCATTATAACCAGACCTTTATGTCATCTCTGTGTTTATTCTGTTTCAAGGAACAGCACTCATTCCTATGAAAATCATCTCCCAAAGTTCCCAGCTGTGTTGGCTTTCTACTTCAAGCTGCCCAAGCCCGCCGCTCCTCCCCTAACCTCCCTGCCTTGGGAGGTTAACTGAGGATAAGACAGTGGAAGATGAAAATTGGCCCTGTTTTTCATAGGAATAAAAGTGTTCTTCCTGGACACCCAGATAACAAAATATGGTTATAATGCTTTTATAATGTTCTGATGGCCATTTATGGTAGTTATATTAGTATAATTACATGATACACTCCCATTAAGGAACAAGCACTGTAGATACATCTGTCAAGGAAGACCATAAGGACTCTTATGCACACAGCCATATTACAGCTCTGTACTTACATATCAATGATGTCAAAAGAAGATTTTATCCAGAAACCAGTGCTAAACAATGACAGAGGTACTCTCCCCATAGGGTAATATGAAGGCACCATGATGAAAAAGCTACTGATCATGGGTACTCATAGGCATTATATTAACCTACCTGCAGGCACTTACCTTATGATGGTAGCCGTCACATGACATGTCCTTTTTACAAAATACATTAGTGATGATACCATATATACTCGTGGATTTAACACAGCAAAATGAATCAATACTGATCATTTTCTTGAACATGTCTGGTAAGTCACAGGAAATTATTTATTTTCAAAGACAAAATACATCAACCTCCCTGATGACACAAAGGAAATGAAAAATACAGAGTTCCAAAAAGATCAGATCTCCAGAGAAACACAATTAAAGAAATTGCCAAGCTGACTTATCTGATACATAAGCAATCATTTATTTGCCTCAATGAAATTGGCTTATGCTGTATATGTAAATTTCATTATATCAGTGGTTTTATCCCTGGTGTGACATTGTTGCCCATCTTTGATAAAGCTGACCAACATGTGACACACAATTCTTAACCTAAATATACCTGTAGACATCAGTTTCTTGTACACTTGATATAGGGAATCAAATCTAAACTAAATGGATTTGTTACTAATTTCACAACAAATGGTCTGCTAAACGAATCCAAAGGTTTTTTTTTTTAATTTGTTTTGGACATGTCACGTAAAAATGGTGACCAGTAAATGGGCATTTCAGCCCATTATTCCCGGGTTATTAAACTTGTATATTATTGCAAGAGATTGTTCAATGGTATAGCAAAAAACATTTTACCACAATATCCCCATTATTATACCTGTGTTATTGAACGCATTGTAGATTACTGCAAGATACTGTTCAGTGTTACAGCCAACACATTTTACTGCAATAACGCCATTGTTAGACCCATTTTATTGAATGCGTTGTATATTACTGCAAGATACCGTTCAGTGTTATAGCCAACACATTTTACAGCAAAAAACGATTACCATTGTAAATTGTCAATACCAGTGCGTAGTGTATTTGTAGAAGAGGAGGAACATGTAATTGTGACAGTCTTTAAATTACAAAAAAAAAATACTTGTAATTTAGCTGGTACCGTTTAATAATCTGTGTACCAAACCTAAGACTTTTCATTAATAGAGCTCATAATAAAATGTCTGGTAAATGGAAGAGTGGCAAATGAAAGACCCATGCGTCATCATTCAAGATTCAGAATGTGGGTAACAAGCAGCAATAGCGGCACCACTTGTCCGGCCAGTAGTCGGCCACAGGTCTCCCTAGGTTCCGATCAGTGCCACATTATTATTGAGGACAAAGTGGATGAGATTGTGGACTGGATGGCTCACTCCTCTCAGTCAAAGCAGGATTATATGGATATCACCTCTGAGTCTGACATGTCTTGGAGCCAGGGTTTACAGGATGGAAGGGGAAGATGTGTAAAGTGAACAGTTAACATGTCATGTTATAACTGATCAGTCTCAGCGAGAGTAGCCACAGAGTAGATCACTTGCTAAAGTGCATCAATCATGAAAAATCCTGTTGTCTCCCCACCAACTCCAACTGGACAAGATCGTCAGTGACAATGGCAAGAACATCATGGTTGTTATGCATTTGGGGATAAATTTAGGGTGCAATGCTTTTTGAAAAAGTATTGTGTCCTGCAGAGGGTACTGGCCATGTTCAGGAGTCTGTCCTCACATTTCAGCTATTCTTATGTGGCAAGGAAATCTCTCCTGGGCTTGCGGGAACAGAACAGCCAGTCAGTGGTAATCCAGAGCTTTGATTGCTAATTTGCTATGAAGATATATGATGAAATCCAACAACACAGAAACTTAGCCAGAATTAAAAAAAAAATTAAAAAGTGGGCACACATCCAGATCAAACATGTCAGCCACATCACAAAAACTACCATTAGTCACATCAAGTGCTTTAAAAATATGTTAAATTCTGATTAAGCAGGTCAATAACTAGTGAAAAACCTATTTGCTTTATAACAAAAATAATAAGACTATCGAATTTATACCCACCATTTACTAGGTGGCGATGTATTAAATCAAGCAGGTCATATCCCATACTAAGTAAGCTGTGGACTGAAGACTACTGGCTATTGTTCAATGAAGTCTAGTTTGCTAACTATACTGAAAGAGCCTGTGGGTTGGTCTACAGGGACTTTACAATTTACATTATGGAAGATTTCCCTTTTTAATAAACATTGGGAAATTGGTATTTTATTGTACTGAAATTTTACTTTGCTAAACTCCTCTACACATTAGTTTATAGTTATAATAAATGACCTATGAAAAGTTGTGTTCTTCCTTAGAGCAAGAGGATTCAAGAGTTTCAAGAGGATGATATATAGTACTATACAATACAACACACCTGTTTTTTCCCTTTTGGTACCCCTTTATAACAAAGCATACAACAGGTAGAGTATAGGCCCATAGATTTTGTATTTGAGTGCTAGACATCATATTGACATATGATTGACATTATTTGAACACATAGTTTGAGACACAAGTCTGGATAAAAATTCTATAAAAGCAATAAATGTATAAGTGGACAAAATTGTTGGAACCCTTCTGTTAAAGAAAGAAAATCCCACAATGGTCAATGAAATAACTTGAAACCTGAAAAAAGTAATAAAAAATTACTGAAAATCAACTAATGAAAATTAGACATTGCTTTTGAATTGTGGTTCAGCAGAATATTTTTAAAAAACAAACTGGCCTGGACAAAAATAATGGGACCCCTACAAAAGATTGAAAATCATTTGACCATAGGGACATGTAAAACTAAGGTGTGTCCTGCAATTAGCATCACAAGTGCCTTCAAACTTGTAATCAGTCTGCCTATCTAAAGGGTGAAAAGTAGTCACTGTGCCGTTCGGTCTCATGGTAGGTACCACACTGAACATGGACCAAATAATGCTAAGGAGAGAGTTGTCTCAGGAGATTAGAAAATTATAGACAAACATGTGAAAGGTAAAGGCTATAGGACCATCTCCAAACAGCTTAACCCCTTCGCGACCAGCGCCGTACATGTACGGCGCTGGGGCGATGCGGGCACATGGCGCCCGCTCGCGGGTGCGGCGGGCGTCATGGCCGGCAAGTCTCTGCTGTTTCTAACAGCAGAGACTTGCCGCTACCTACCACATCGGCGGCGTCTTCCGGGTTGACTAGATGCCGTGATCACACGTGATCACGGCATCTAGTTGCGTCTAAACCCGGAAGCGTTCGCTTCCGGGTGGTGTACAGACACCCCGTGTGACCAATCGGGGTGTCTGTACACCATATGAAAACTGTAATCCTCGCTGGTGAGGATTACAGTTTTCAAACTGCAATTCTTATTCTGGCCACTAGATGGCAGGCCAGGATAAGAAATGAGCAATTGATGGTTTTCTGAGCCTATAAAACCCAGAATTGCTCATAAAGAAAAAAAAAAAAAGCCACAATTTATAAGCCCATATTTGAGCTTTCTAATAGTAAAAAAAAATTAAAAAAAAATGTTAAAAAATATATAAAAAATAAAAAAAGATGTAAAAGTTCAAATCACCCCCCTTTCCGTATAAGTAAAAAATAAATACCTAAATAACAATAAATATAGACATCATGGATATCACCGTGACCGAAAACGCCTGTACTTTTAAAATATAAAAAAAAAAATTCCAATACGGCGAATTGTGTGGCGGAAAAAAGCGTCCAAATGGCGATTTGCCGTTTTTTGTCGCTTTTTTTTTCTAAAAAAAATTAAATAAAAAGTGATCAAAAAGTCATACACACCCCAGAATGGTATCAATAAAAACTTCAGATCGTCCCGCAAAAAATGAGCCCCCATACAGCTCTGTACACATAAATACCAAAAAGTTATAGGGGTCAAGATTTGACAAGGAAAAAAAAAAAAAAAAAAGGGCAACTTTCTAATTATGTTATCACTATGAAAACGCAGGAAAAACTATACATATTAGGTATTGCCGGATTCGTACTGACCAGTAGAATGAAAGTAACCGGTCAGTTTTAATGCACATCGAACGCTGTAAATAAGAAACCCGTAGAACTGTAGCGGAATAGCGTTTTCTTTGCAATTTCACCCGGTTTGGAATTTTTTTCCCGCTTCCCACTACACTGTATGCAATATTAAATGGTGGCGTTGGAAAGTACAACTTGTCCCGCAAAAAACAAGCCCTCATACAGCTATGTGAACAGAAAAATAAAAGAGTTATGGCTGTTTGAAGGCAGGGAGCGCAAAACGAAAATGCAGAACCGAAAAAAGCTCCGGTCGTGAAAGGGTTAATGTTCCTGTTACTACAGTTGCACATATTATTCAGAAGTTTAAGGTCTGCAGGACTGTAGACAACTTCCCTGGACATGGCCTCAAATGGAAAATTGATGACAAATTAAAAATGATAATGAAAGAGCCCAGAACAATGTCTAAAGAGATAAGAGGTGAACTCCAAGGTCCAGGTACATCAGTGTCAAATGTCACCAAACGTTGCTGTCTTAGGCTACTTTCACACTAGCGTTTTAAAATTCCGGTATTGAGTTCCGTTATAGGGGCTCAATACCGGAATAAAACGCTTCCGTTTTGTCCCCATTCATTGTCAATGGGGACAAAACTGAACTGAACGTAGCGGTTTGAGAAAGCGCAGGCAGCGCGAAACGGCCGTCACCACTGACCTCTACATGTGCATTGTGTTGCTCGCCCCCTCACCCTGTTATTTGTGAGTATTGCAAAATAAAACTTACTCCGCACAAGACTTCAGCTTGGTGAGTGCCGTCTATCGTACTTCGGTACACTCTTTTCTTCGGTTGAACATATATCATGAACTTTCCTATATTGGATTGAGCACCTCCTGCTTGCTGATTATGCATGGGTTCCACTCTTCATTCTGACTCCTTATATATGCTCAGGGCAGTGCCGTCATTTCTACTTTTTCTTTCTATTTTTATTGTTAAACTGAACTGAAGACAACGGAATGCTCCTGAAAGCATTCCGTTCCGTCTTCAGACCGGAGAACAAACCGCAGCATGCTGCGGTTTGCTCTCCGGTCCCGGCATCGGCACCAAGACGGATCCGGAATGACCCCCAATGCAAGTCTGGTGTGACCATAATGGTAACCGGATCCGCCCTCCATTGACTTTCAATGGAGTCCATTACGGATCCGGCTACACATAGACACATACAGACACAGACATACACATAAACATAAACATACACACACATATAGACATACAAACACACATACATACTTACATGCTCCCGGCAGGTCTTTGGAGCGTCAGAGGGACAGGACGGCTCACACAGGTCACGATTCCCCACAGTGCCCTCTGCTGGGCGCCTGGTGGAATCGTCATGCTGCGGTTTGCTCTCCGGTCCAGGCATCCGCACCAAGACGGATCCGGAATGACCCCCAATGCAAGTCAATGGGGGTGGATCCGTCTGTTGTGACCATAATGGTAACCGGATCCGCCCTCCATTGACTTTCAATGGAGTCCATTACGGATCTGGCTACACATAGACACTTACAGACACAGACATACACATAAACATAAACATACACACACATATAGACATACAAACACACATACATACTTACATGCTCCCGGCAGGTCTTCGGAGCGTCAGAGGGACAGGACGGCTCACACAGGTCACGATTCCCCACAGCGCCCTCTGCTGGGCGCCTGGTGGAATCGTCATCTGATGACGATTCCACCAGGCGCCCAGCAGAGGGCGCTGTGGGGAATCGTGACCTGTGTGAGCCGTCCTGTCCCTCTGACACTCCGAAGACCTGCCGGGAGCATGTAAGTATGTATGTGTGTTTGTTTGTCTATATGTGTGTGTATGTTTATGTTTATGTGTATGTATGTACTGTGTGACATGTGTGGGGCCGGAGCGGGGTTCCGGCTCCACACATGTCACTGCGGCAGGCCTGATCCGGCAGCACCCTTCACCTGCCGGATCAGGCCTGCCGCCAGTGTGAAAGTAGCCTTAGCCAGAGTGGACTTAATGATAGATGACTATCATAGATAGATGACCACTGTTGAAAGCAAAAACATACAAATGCGAAACAGGAATTTGACAAAATTGATATTAACAAGTCACAAAGCTTCCTTTGGACACATGAGACAAAACTGGAGCTTCTTGGCAAGTCACATCAGCTCTATTTTCATAGATGCAAAAATGAAGCATATAAAATAAAGAACATTGTACCTACTGTGAAATATGAAGGAAGCTCATTTATGTTTTGGGGCTGCTTTGCTGAATCTGTGCAGGGTACAATGAAATCTCAATACTATCAAGGCATTCTGGAGCAAAATGTGCTGCCCAGTGTGAGAAAGCTTGGTCTCAGTTGCAGATCATCGGTTCTCCAGCAGGATGATGACTGAAAACGCACAGCTAAAAATTAGTGTTGAGCGAAGCAAAGCATTCAGAGTAGAATTCTGTTCGAAGTTTAGGAAAACTTTGATTCTAAACTAATCTGAATTTTCTCGTGCTTCATGGTAACGAATCAGGTTTTACTAAAATGTCGGCTGCACATATTACAAAGTGAAAGTGTAGAGGAGACAAGCCTGGGAACGCAATATCACCCATAATGCTATGCAGCTAGCCAATCTGCAGCCCTATAAAACCCTAATCCTGTGCGGTCTCCATCATTGTCCTGTGAGCTGAGCATAGGGAGAGACAGGGGGTAAGTACTCATGCCCTAGGGACAGTGTTGCTGAAAATTAATAGAAGAATATTGGAAAGGGAGAGTGCAGGGAGACGTATTCTGTGTCAGTTTCGTTTATTTATTCCTACATTTACTTATTCTTACATCAGCCTTAAACTAAGATATGTAATTCAATACCAATAAGTTGGAAGCCTTTATTATTCTGGTACCAGTGTGCCAACCAATACCAAACAGTCTGCGCTCCATAGGGGTGCCAGGTCTTATTGATGACCATCCTCATCTTTTGCAGGCTTTAGGTCTTTATGCAGGAGATTGCAGGCAAGAACAGCAAAAATATGCATACTGTCCCCCCACCTAACCAGCCAAACGCTATTCTGCATGGCCATTATCAATGAAGAACGACTATACAGTGCAGCTGCGGGCTAATTGGCCACATGGTTCTTCACTGCAGCATGGCTTTCCCAGGGGCGGATTGGGAATTAAAAGTGGCCCTGGAAAAAAAAAAAAAGTGGCCCTATGTTGTGGGCGGGACCAGATTGAGAGAAGATGGGGCCAACATGGGTAGGCGGGGCCAGAAATACCATAGAGGGAGCAGTATATCATGCTGAAATTTTTTATTTGGCTCAGTGCAGCACAATATACTGCTCTAGAAGAGGCCAAAACCTCCCTAGAAGCTGCCCCTCTGTGGTGCCCAGTGCCAACTGCTATGTCGTGTCCCTCTCCTCCACTTTGCTGTAAGATATAGAGAAAGGGGATGAAGAGTTAAAACACAGGCAAAAGCAGAGAGACAGCCCTACCATCAGTATTCTGACGGTCTTTCAGAGTTACCATACATATAGGGTAATGCAGCGTCACATACCGCTCACATCCGGTGACGTCTCCTCTGATATTCTCTTTCCTCATCTTCTCCGTTAGGACCAAACAACACATGATGACATCTTCTAGCCGTGTTCCATCTCTGCAGAGTTTCACACACAGACATCTTAGAGTCCTCAAATTTCCATCATCATCCCCACCATGGTGCCCCAACATTGTCATCCTGCTGCTACCCCAATATACAGTAAAAATAATAATGCCCTCTATAGTGTCCCCAGTGGCAATAATGCTTGCCCCATCAACAACAAACTGCCTATAATTCCCCCAGTAATAATAATGCCCTCAGTAATAATAGTAACCCCAATAATGCCCCCCTGCCCCCAGTAATGTCCCTATAGTGTCCCCAGTAATGTCCCTATAATGGTCACAATAATGGACCCCTCCCACTAGTAATGTAACTAGAGAGCCCCCAGTAATTCCCCCCCTGCCCCCATTAATGTCCCTATAGCGGCCACACCAATACCCCCCTACCCCCCAGTAATATCCCTGGTCACAGCAATGCACCCCACCCCCAGTAATGTCACTATAGAGCCAGCAGCAATGCTCCCTGTCCCCAGTAATGTCACTATAGAGCCGCCAGTATTGCCCTCCCTGCCCCAGTAAAGTCCTAATAGTGCCCCCAGTAACGCCCAATGCCCCCAGTAGTCCCTATAGAGCCACCAGTATCGCCCTCCCTGCCCCCAGTAAAGTCTTTATAGTGCCCCCAGTAATGTGCCTATAGAGCCCCCAGTAATGTCCCCCCTGCCCCAGTAATATACAGTGGTCACTTTAATGCCCACCCCCCACCACCTCCTCATTGTCAAATGGCTTGTAAAAAAAAAAAAAAAAAAAAACTTACCTGAGTGTGCAGACCTGCAGCAGCCTCTTCTGGCTTCTGTCCTGGAGCAGGAGGGGTAGGGATGATGACACAGCGTTAGTCACTGGGTGTGGGAGGAGCCAAAGGTCCTTTGACATCTGGAGGGCAGAGTAGTGCTCTCTCTCCTGCTGTCCAGTGTCAAAGGACCTGGCAGAAGGAGGTACAGGGGCGGGCCGGCACATCAGAGGGAATGCAGCACAGCTTACAGCAGGGTGGGCGGCGGCCATCGCTCTCAGGACAATACACATACAATCCACGCTACTGTCGGCGGCCGACAGCCCTGCTGCGATCTCATTATCATGACAATGGTATGATAATGAGACCGCAGCAGGGCTGAGAGAAATCTGTAATGTGTATTCTAGTGTGGATTGTAATGTGTATTATAGTGAGAGCGACGGCTGCCGCCCGCCCTGCTGCAGTTACCCCGACTCAAACGTCATGCCGGCCCACATCATGCTTCAAGCCATCGGCCCACCGGGACACTTCCACGGGTACATTGCCAATCCGCCCCTGAGCTTTTCCCTAAGGCAGAATCAAATTTCTTGACGAACTTCAGCGAAGCTGCTGAATTGAATTTTTCAAAACTTTGCTCATCTCTACTAAAAGTATCCAAGATTGGCTAAGAAGCAGCATTGGACTATTCTGAAGTAGACTTCTATGAACCCTGATCTAAAACCTATTCACCCTTTGTGGAAGGAATGTAAACATGAAGTCTGGAGAAGGCACCCTTCAAACATGAGACAGCTGGAGCAGTATGCTCACAAGGAGTGGGCCAAAATACTTGCGGACAGGTGCAGAAGTCTCCAGACAGAGTTACAGAAATTGCTTGATTGCAGTAATTGCCTCAAAAGGTTGTCCAACAAAATATTAAGGGTACCATCATTTTTGACCAGGCCAGTTTTATTAGTTTGTTTTATAAATTATTCTGTTGAACAACAATTTAAAATCTATGCCTGATTTTCAGTAAAGTTTTATTAATTATTACTTTTGTCAGTTTTGAGTTATTTCAGGGACCATTGTGGGTTTTTCTTTAACGGACAATCCCATAGTTTTATGAGGGACTGCGAGAATAAAACATTTTTTGTTATCACTTGCATTTTTTTTATCATGTTAAAAGGGCATCTAAAACTATGTACCAAGCTTTTTTGTAATGCCTACTGAAAGATGATCAGCAATGGTTGGGAGGGAACTTGCAGACACACATTAGATTTTGATATAGCCTTATTATCAGGAGCAGCAGTATATCTTCTGAAGAGTGCCTTACCTTTAGTTGCATAAAGAATCTACTCCCTCTGTAACAGTTAAAAGGCAAAGAGTACCTTATTCTATAGACTTTATTGCATCATTTCAGGATGTTTGCCATTTTAACTACATGTATTTACTGTATTTCAGGATTTTATATAAAAAAAAAAAATCAGAACTATATATTCATTATGAACACATGGTGGCGCTGTTACTGTTTCCATCAGAAGCCAGCTTTAAATAGATATGACGGAATAAACTAGATTTTTCTTCACCATTTTGTGGAATACATTTATTTTTCCCCTTTTAATAAATTAGTGTTACTTAATATGTATAAATATAATCAGAAAATTACAATATGTATATATTCACATATTTTGCTTTTCACTTACAAATGTACATAGATTTGTTATTGCAGTCTAATGAAACCTGTGAATTGATGCAGGTTTTAAACTGTCATTTATTGTTAAACTGGATATCAGAACAAGAAGTGGTTATTTATTTGGAGTACTGGTGTATAAAACAGAACCCTATTTTAGATGACATTTTTTGAACATGACCGCTCAATGTTCATAGTATTTGATCTGTTAAGTTCCCTTCCGCTTTTGCAGCAGAAATATTTCTTCCAGATATACAAAAATGTAGACCGGAACTTTTCAATGCGGAATGCATAGACAATGGGGTTCATGGCTGAATTTCCATGGGTCAAGAAGATGGCGATATAAGTGATGATCATTGGCGTGTTACAAGTCTGACAGAACAACGTAATGCAATTCAAGGTATGAAGAGGTAACCAGCTTAAAGCAAATAATAGCAGGATTAATGCTAATGACTTGGCAATTTTGAGTTCTTTTCCATAGTATTTTTGAGGATCTTTAGAGCTGGAAGATACCTTTTTATTTAGTTGTCTTTGAATTAAGTTGAACACTTCCAAATAAATTATTAACATAAGGAAAAGCGGAGGAAGGACCCAGACAAAGAAATTAAAGTAGACCATATATTCCATACTGATCACGGTTTCAAATTCACAAGTTATGATGATTTCACCATAGGTGGAGTTATGTTGTCTTCTTAAATTGTTTATGTTGTTCCAACCAAACATGGGAACCAGACCAACAATGAAGGAGAGGACCCAGCATCCTGTGATTGCAATTACGGCTCTTCTAGCCGTCACAACACTTTTGTAACTGCAAGATAAAATGGGAGACAGAATTATATGAGCAGTCTAGGAGAAAACCTGATAACCTATTACCAAAGCAGGCAAAATCATTAAAATACGGAGCTACATGCAATAGTACCTCCTCCAGCTGTACTTGGATATCAAGCAGTCCTATGTAGTGTACAACTACCTCCACCAGTTTCAGAGTTGAATAGAGTGGCAGCTGACTTGTGCAACAGCCACCCCATTCAAATGGGGGTACCAGTTCTCGTAATCAGTGGGTACCCTAGCAGTCAGGCCCTCATTGGTCAGACACTAATCCCCTGTCCTGTGGATAAAACTCTAAAGCTTGCCATAAACATTCAATAGCTGTTGGCCAAACAATTGTTCAGCCAACAGCCGTCTCTCCCCCTTACACATTCTGTGGCCAATCATGTATGTATGTATGGTTATTGGGCAGAAAGCTGCTGCTGGACATTTTTGGCTTATTTCCTGGGAGAACAAAAGGATTTGACAAAAATAATAGGTTCTATCGAATCTTCTCTCCCCAAACATCATCTGTCAGGGGAGAGTCGAAAGCTCCCCCATACAAATGAGACTGCTGGCCGAAACCACAGTTCTTGGCGCATTTGGCTGGCTATACAAGAATGTGTAGGGGGGTTTAAGTTGTTAAAAATACCTTATGTTTTAAATGTAAACACAAGAGTCTGTAGGAAAGAGTTTAACTTTAAATCTCATCTGATTTAGACAGGATAAATGCCCATAGATTTTAGTGACTGCATTAGTAAATTTTACTTGAATAACTAGACATTTAGTATGGCTAAAGAAGAGTCATTTGCGTAGGTTCAGCCTTTTTCCCCCCACACCCTCTGTAAATGGGTGATAAGTTCCTTTTTTTTTTTATGGTTTCCCGATAAGCTGATTACAGGGTTTCTCACTGATAGGATCCCTTAAAACATGACAAACAGATTTTCTTAGATGGCCTTCTCCAGAACTTCCTAAGAATTTTGAGTATAAACTTCTTTATATCAGACACCAAAGAAGAAGGCTTTAACTTGCACTACGCCAAGTTCTAGTCATAAAAAAAAAAATTGTAGCTGATGTAAACAGCGCATATTTCTAGGATTTCAGAACATGAGCCTTGTCATTCTGGGCATTTAGGTCCTTGGTATTCATTGCAGATAAAATGCAGTACAATCTACAGGCAGCATGTTACAGCAGGAAGGGTTGAGCAGATTGATATTTTGTTTTGCAGGAAAAAACTTATTTTAATGTATTTAAATCTCTGCTCTTTTTATGCATAGGAGTCATGTGGGCAGTCCTACTCAGTGATTGACAGCCTTATGCTTAGTCATGCAGAGTTAGCTGTCAGTCACTGAGTAGGACCACCCACATCACTCCTATGCATAAAAATAGCAGAGGTTTAAATGAATAAATTACACATTTTCTTGAATCTTTTCCAGCAAAACTATATATCAATCTGCTCAGCTACTGTTCTGGGCAGATTGTACTGCATTTCATGGTGACAGGTTCCCTTAAGTAAGATACAATATGTGCTTCAGACTCCTTATAAATTCTGGAGTTTATTCTTTGAATGCTTGTCTGCCATCAAAGGACGTAGTCTCATACACGAGAATCAAACAGCTGGTAATCTTTCTTCTTTGTTGGGCGTGCTGTTGGACTGCCGGGTCATGCATCGTCAGGTAGTCCTATAATATGTATTGTTGGTTCAGTGAGCTAATCCTTTGAAGTGTGCCTGCTTCATTATAAAGAGAAGGTTTGTTGAGGGCTATCATGGAAAGGTTGCTCCCTTCAACTATCAATACCATATTGAGCAAATAATCCTCTTTCAATGACTGGATTTACTTGACAGCCCTATATACACCAGTGTGACCGTATATATAACAGTCCTTTTCCGCTGCAGATGGGGACAGTTTGGCATAATTAAACATTCAGTGCAGGATGGGTTATTCTGCTGAAGTGCCAAAGTAGCAGTAATGAGCTTGTGTAGGAAAACCCCCGGGCTAACATTTATACAGTAATGGACCTAAAGCAAAAAAAAGTGCTACTGTGCAGTGTGGATATTAGCTCGATACACCATAAAATGGTTACTGCCTACGAGTCTCTGTTTTTGGTGCAAAGCTAGCCCTTGCCTGGTGCTTGGTCACCCTCTATAGAAATGTAGTGAGAGATACAGGAACAGCCGTGTTCAGCCACTCAGCTGTATACAGTATGCCTTTTTTTTGCTTTATAAGATGCACTTTTTCCCCCCCAAAAATTGAATGCTATAATGGAAGTGTTCATTAGTATGCAGTAGGTGTGGGGAGCCATGAATACAGCGCTCCTGGTGCTGGCTGTACTCACCACTCCCTGTTCCTCACCAGGTCTGTGCTGCACTGTCCTGACTGAGTACAGCATCAGGACATAGTTCAAGCACTATGACCTGACACTGCTTGACGTCAGGTCACAGTGCAGTGCGGACCTGGGGAAGAGCGGCTAGAAATGTAGAGTGGCAGCACCTTCCAGAGCATATTCATAAAGTGTATTGCAGCACCGGACAGGCTTTTGTGTTCAGAATTGGCTATACTGTTCAAATGTTCATCAATTCTAGTTTTCAAGCCACGTGTAGATTACATTTGTTGCACTCAATAATAAACAATGTGTGTTTTTAATTGTTGTAGGTAGATGACACCTTTTTAGTGGGTACAACATATTTACACAAGCGGCATCTATTCAAGCCGCATTTGAAAAAAACCCTACAGGAAAGCCAGTTAGTGGGTTTGTTGGTCTGAGATGAATACATAGAGGGGGCCACCAGGTTGCCTAGGGTTACACCCCATCAATCGAAACAGTGCACCGACCCAAAAAGGAGGGGATTGGAGGAGGGTTCTCCTCAGACGTGAAGCCTTTTGGATACTGACCAAGGGCAGCCATTATCCAGATATCTTAAAGGGAGTCTGTCACCACTATATGACCATATACAGCGCTTACATGTCTCTGTTGCACACCTATACATGAATGTAATGGTACCTTTGTTATTTTCTTTAGACTTGCAGATGCAGGAAAAACGTTGTTTAATTCATATGCAAATGAGCACTCGCAAGTGCCCAGAGACAGTGTTTAGTGCCCCTGGGCACTTGCGAGTGCTCATTTGCATACGAATTAGACAGCGTTTTTCCTGCATCTGCACGTCTAAAGAAAATAACAAAAGGCACCATTACATTCATGCATAGGTGTGCATCTGAGCCATGTAAGCGCTGTATATGGTCATATAGTGGTGACAGACTCCCTTTAAACAGATTTGGCTTATTTGTATTAATAAAGTCATTATTCTTTATTATTTTTTATTAGTGTCTGTTCACATTATTACTGAAAACCATTTAAGTTTTCCATTTATTCTTGTGCTTTCTTGCATACTGTCTATAGGTACAGTCCACTGTTCCATGCCAGATTTTCTAAAGTGTTGTTTTCCATGCATGCCTTACTTTTCTTCATGTAAACTCATTTTATCTTTTATGTATTAGGACATGACTAATTGGTCCTCTGCCCGAAACTGGTTGGCGCTATGTTTTTAACTTGCTTATGACCTGAGATGAAATAAAAACATTTTATGCTTATCCTACGAGTGCTGAGCAGACTACACTTCAGACAATGTATCTCCACAAGTGCCTGCATACTGCTGTTAGCCAAAATTACAATCAGCAAGACAGGTGCAATACACTGCCACCATACCTCAAAATTGCTTTTCGACTTTTTGTAGCACAACTGATTGGTTTTAACTATAGAACTACAGCTGCAGTCCATATAAATGCAATCTTGTGGCCCTCAGCAGTCATTCATTAGTTAAAATTAAATAAGTCACACTACATAAAGTCGCATTGTAGCCCAGGCCTGATTCTGCAAACCACTCTTCCACTGTACAGATCCCTAGGTAGTTTCTACCAGAGGAAGTACACCATGACAGGGCCACTACCATTCCTGTCGTCTGCATCGGCTCCTCAGAGGCTTAAAGTACTTAAACAGCAGCAAAATACTGTATATATTTATTGTATATATATTACGTATTATGGACACCAGGCATCATGTTTACAGTGCGTACTTCATTTTTGCTTTCTGGCAACTAGTAATGCTATTTAAAATCACACACATTTAAAAATAGGGATCATAATTAGAGCGAGCACTAAAATGTTCGGGTGCTCGTTATTCGAGACAAACTTTTCTGGATGCTCGCTTCGAGTAACGAACCCCATTGAAGTCAATGGGAGACTCGAGCATTTTGTAAAGGGGACCAAGGCTCTGCCTAGGGAAGGCTGGGTGAAAACCTGGAAACATCAGAAAATGATGGAAACACCACGGAAATGGACAGGAAACAGCAGGGGCAGCATGCATGGATGCCTCTGAGGCTGCCTAATCCCACCATTACCCCAAATTCTCCTGCAACAGCCTGGTGGTTACCCTCATGGCAATTGTGCTCACCCAGAACAAGAAAGGCGAAGCACATGCCCATCACATGTTAGGGAAGCACCCAACTAGGTGCAACGAAGGTCCATCACCCATGCCCATGCTGGCACTGCTCTCCTATCCCCAGCCACACGATGCAGGCATAAGCCTGACAAAGCATGGCGGTGACACCAGCAAGTAACCAAGTTAGATGAGGTAGCTGGTGAAGCACCCAAAAATTTAGCCTGACACAGCATGACGGTTACACCACCAATGACTTTGTCCGACTGAGAATGCAGTGAAATGGCTTTTGTTGAGCCTCCAAAAATTTTTTCTTCTTTTCGGAGTACATAAAGTCGACCCTCAGCAAAAAATTTTTATTTTAAATGTCGGTACTTGCGCCTCCTGAAAATTTGTTTTGGACTGTCTGTTTGACGCTCCTGAAACATTGTTTTACAGTGTCTGTAGTTGACACTGCGGAAAAATTGTTTGGAGAGGGCCTGTAGGTGGACCTCCAGAAAAATTGTTTGGAGAGAGGGCCTGTAGGTGGACCTCCAGAAAAATTGTTGAGAGAGGGCCTGTAGGTGGCCCTCCGGAAAAATTGTGGTAAAAGTGTGCCAGTTGGACCTCTAAAAAAAATTGCGTTTTTTGGGTCAGTGTTAGGCAAAGACGACAAGAAGGAGGAGGAGTAGGAGTAGAGAAGAGGAATCGGATACATAAGTAATGTTACTCTTTAGCTGCTTTCCCCCGGAGATTTGAATTCCGGTGAAATCCAGGCTTTGTTCATTTTAATAAGCGTCAGCCTGTCAGTTGACAGGCGTGTACGCTTATCGGTGATGACGCCACCAGCTGCACTGAATACCCGCTCTGACAACACGCTAGCGGCAGGGCAGGCCAGCACCTCCAAGACGTACAGCGCCAGTTCAGGCCACGTGTCCAGCTTTGAAACCCAGTAGTTGTATGGAGCAGAGTGATCGCTACGGACGTTGGTATGGTCAGCTAGGTACTCCCTCACCATCTTTCTGTAAAGCTCACCCCTACTCTGCCTAGACTGGGGACAGGTGACAGTGTCTTGCTGGGGTGACATAAAACTGGCAAAGGCCTTGGAGAGCGTTCCCCTGCCAGTGCTGGACAAGCTGCCTGCTCGCCTCCTCTCCCCCGCTACTTGGCCCACAGAACCATGCCCTCTGCCGCTAGCGGCGTCAGATGGGAAGGATTGTTTCAGCTTGTGCACCAACATGCCTGTTGATATCTATTCACTCTCATACTCCTTTCCTCTACAGGGATGAGAGTGGAAAGGTTCTGCTTGTACTGTGGGTCCAGGAGAGTGAACACCCAGTAATCGGTGTTTGATAAAATGCTTCTAACGCGAGGGTCACGGGATAGGCAGCCTAACATGAAGTCTGCCATGTGCGCCAGAGTCCCAACACGCAAGAATTCCCTCTCCTCACTGGCCTGACTCTCCATTTCCTCCTCCTCCTCCTCCTCCTCTTCAGCCCAAAGAGCTCAAGAGTTAAGAAGGACTGACATTCTCCTCCTCTTCCTCCTCATCCTCATCCCCTTCCTCTGATACGCGCTGAGAAACAGACCGGAGGGTGCTCTGTCTATCAAGCGACATATCTTCCTCCACCGTCTCTTGTGACAAGCGCAAAGCTTCCGACTTCATGCTGAGCAGTGAGTTTTTCAACCGGCAAAGCAGCGGGATGGTGAGGCTGATAATGGCGGCATCGCCGCTGACCATCTGTGTTGACTCCTCAAAGTTGCTCAACACCTGGCAGATATCAGACATCCACGTCCACTCCTCATTGTAGACTTGAGGAATCTGACTGACCTGACTACCAGTTCTGGTGGAAGTTGACATCTGGCAGTCTACAATTGCTCTGCTCTGCTGGTAAACTCTGGATAACATGTTTAATGTCGAATTCCACCTTGTGGGCACGTCGCACAACAGTCGGTGAGCGGGCAGTTGTAGGCAGCGCTGCCCTGAGAGTGGCAGCATCTGTGGTCGACTTGTGGAAATGCGCACAGATGCGGCGCACCTTGGTGAGCAAATCAGACAGATTGGGGTATGTCTTGAGGAACCGCTGAACTATTAGATTGAACACGTGGGCCAGGCATGGCACATGTGTAAGTCTGCCGAGTTGCAGAGCCGCCACCAGGTTACGCCCGTTGTCACACACAACCATGCCTGGCTTGAGGTTCAGCGGTGCCAGCCATAGATCGGTCTGCGCCGTGATGCCCTGTAACAGCTCTTGGGCGGTGTGCCTTTTGTCACCTAAGCTCAGCAGTTTGAGCACCGCCTGCTGGCGCTTACACACGGCACTGCTGCTGCGCCTAGAGCTACCGACTGAAGGCGCCGTGCCCACGGATGGTAATTCGGAGGAGGAGGAGGGGGTCGGAGGAGGAGACATAGTATGTCTGAGAGACCATGACCGAGGTAGGCCCCGCAATCCTCGGTGTGGGCAGTACATGAGCGGACCCTGGGTCAGACTCGGTCCCAGCCTCCACCAAGTTAACCCAATGTGCCGTCAGTGATATATAGTGTCCCTGCCCGGCAGCACTTGTCCACGTGTCCGTGGTTAGGTGGACCTTCTCAGAAACAGCGTTGGTCAGGGCACGGATGATGTTCTGTGACACGTGCTGGTGTAGGGATGGGACGGCACATCGGGAAAAATAGTGGCGGCTGGGGACGGAATATCGAGGGGCAGCCACCGCCATGAGATTGCGAAAGGCCTCGGTCTCTACCAGCCTATAGGGCAGCTTCTCCAGGCTCAGCAATTTGGAGATGTGGACATTGAGGGCTTGGGCATGTGGGTGGGTGGAACTGTATTTCCTCTTGCGCTCCAGCGTCTGCTGTAAAGACAGCTGAACGCTGCGCTGGGACACATTGGTGGACGCTGTGGAGGATCGTGGAGGCGAAGGTGTGGTTTTCCGGCGGGAGGCGCTCATGCCGGGGTCCTGGGCAGGGGGTTGACTAGCAGAGGCAGCGAGTGACACAGGGGAAGGAGCAGTGGTGGGACCCGCAGGAGGTGAACGGCCTTGGTTCCATTGAGTGGGGTGTTTAGCACTCATATGCCTGCGCATGCTGGTGGTGGTTAGGCTAGTAGTGGTGGCACCCCTGCTGATCCTGGTGTGGCACAGGTTGCATACCACAGTCCTTCGGTCATCCTCACTTTCTTTAAAGAACCTCCAGACTTGCGAACATCTAGGCCTCGCCACGGGAGCTTCACTACGTGAAACAGTTGCTGCTGATGCACCAGCTCTGGCCCTGCTTCTCCCTCTGGCCACACCACTGCCTCTTCCAACCTGTTCTGGTGCAGCACTCGCCTCCGCCTCAGAAGCACTGTCTTCACTCGGCTTATCAACCCAGCTTGGGTCAGTCACCTCGTCATCCTCCGATTCCTCAGTCTGCTCCCCCCTTGGACTTCCTGCCCAGACAACAACTTCACCACTGTCTGACAACCGTGTCTCCTCATCGTCCGACACCTCTTTACACACTTCTTCCACTAAGTCAACATTGTCATCATCATCACCCACAGACTGTGACAGTTGGAAAACTTGGGCATCGGGAAAGAGGTCAGCAGCAACCTGAGAAGTGGTTTGTGACTCTGGGAAGGGTCCAGAAAACAGTTCCTCAGAGTATGCCGGATCGCATTCCAAATTTTCCTGGGAGGGGGCAGACTGGGGGAAAGGAGGTTGAGGTGGAGGAGCCAGAGGAGTGCTCCTTTGGGTAACGTGGGTGGACTGTGTGGAAGACTGACTGGTGGACAAATTACTTGAAGCATTGTCCGCAATCCACGACATCACCTGTTCGCACTGTTGTGGTTTCAACAGTCCTCTACCACGTGTCCCTGTAAGTTGAGACATGAAGCTAGGGAGTGTAGCTCTGCGGCGTTCCCCTGCTCCCTCATCACCAGGTACTGTCTCACCCTGCCCAGGACCACGGCCTCTGCCCCCTGCAGTAATTGAATGCCCACGCCCTCGTCCCTTAGCCCTGGGGTTCAACATTTTCTGTATATAAGGCCCCTTTCACACGAGCGGGAGACTCGCATGTCTCCCGCAACGGATCTACAGGGCTGGACTCCGCACTGACAGGGATCGCATAGCATTATATGCGATCCCTGTCCGTGCCGAGTCCAGCCCTGTAGATGCGTTGCGGGAGACATGCGAGTCTCCCGCTCGTGTGAAAGGGGCCTAAGAGTATTATATGTACAAAAAAAAAAATGGGCCTGCTGTACTGAAACCCACAAACTTGTTCAATCTGAACAAGTTAATATATAGGTGGATAAGTTAGAGCAAAATTACATATGTTATTATGTACCGTGCAGTATGGAGTAATTACACTGAAACTATTAGATTAGGCAGACTTGGTCTGCTTAAGTGCAACCCAGACAAATGTCGCACAGAGATTTTTGTAATGTAGCTGTGTCAGTGAGAGCAAAAGACCTTTTTTAATTATGTGACGTACAGTATGGGTCACCTGGACAGAAAATACGGATTGTGGTTTGTGGTGACTGGACAGCTGAACTGACACACAGAATGGTTCCACACAGTTGTATCAAATGGATTTGTATCACTGAGATAAAACAACAAAAAAAAACTTTAACATTTTTTTATATTTTTTTTATATATTTTTTTTTTTAACGTGACGTGCAGAAAATATCAGAGAGCAAACTCAGCCCCTTCTGACTGTGGCTATTTTGACTGCAACCCAGACAAATGTCGCACAGAGATTTTTCTAATGTAGCTGTATCAGTGAAAGCAAAAAGACAGTATTTGATTACGTGACGTACAGTATGGGTCACCTGGACAGAAAATACGGATTGGCTGAGTTTATAGGCGCCAAAAATTCAAAATGCGGGAGATGCCATTTCCTCGAGCATGGCGAGATATTCGTCAGAGCAGCGAGCACTTACGAGTACCCTAATACTCGAACGAGCACCAAGCTCAGACGAGCATGCTCGCTCATCTCTAATCATAATCTTTTAGACCTAGAACTTTTGTAAAAATAACTGATATAGAGTCTAGAATATGTGTGATCTGAGGAACCTTTCACACACCCCTTCCAACAAACTGCACTGATTTATTTTATTTATGGCCCTTCTTCTGGGCGAGATCACAACCCAAACTGCATTCATTTTTTGGTATTATTCTGTGACTATCCATTATTTTTTAGTGGAAAAGCTGTGGACCCTAGCCATTTATCTATCCAAGAACTTATTTTTTTAAAATTTATGCAGCAAACCAGAAAAAGAACTTAGAAAATAAAACCATAGAGAGAGTTTACATGTGATGTTTGAAACCAGGGGTGGACTGGGAATTTAATGTAGCCTGATAAAATACTAAAAGTGGCCCGATGTTGCTGGTGGGCCTAAAATAACAGAAGTTGGGGCTAACATTAGTAGGCAAGGTCAACTCAAGTAGACGAGAGCAATAATACAATAGGGGCAGTATATTGTGCTACACTTTTGTGTATATACCACAGTGCAGCACTATACCACAGTGCAGCACTACCCTTGTCTAACCAAATATCACGGTGCAGCACAAAATACTGCCCCAGCAGAACCACATACCACAGTGCAGCACAATATACTGCTGTAGTCCATACTCCCAAACACAACAGTATATTCAATATGGATTCTAAAGCCTGAACTTCAGGTGCCTATTTCACATGACCTAAATGTTTAAGTACACTTTAAGGCCTTATGCACATAGCCATATTACAGCCCTGCTATGTATGGAGTCAAAAGGAATGCCATATAAGTTCG
The DNA here is from genome assembly GCA_900303285.1 of Rhinella marina. Taxonomy (NCBI): domain Eukaryota; kingdom Metazoa; phylum Chordata; class Amphibia; order Anura; family Bufonidae; genus Rhinella; species Rhinella marina. The sequence goes on along the minus strand of ONZH01013252.1, from coordinate 52,499 downwards.
TGAAGCCTGTGCGATGCCTTAACCCTTTCGCGCCCGGAGCTTTTTTCGGTTATGCATTTTCGTTTTGCGCTCCCTGCCTTCAAACAGCCATAACTCTTTCATTTTTCTGTTCACATAGCTGTATGAGGGCTTGTTTTTTGCGGGACAAGTTGTACTTTCCAACGCCACCATTTAATATTGCATACGGTGTAGTGGGAAGCGGGAAAAACTTATACTTATACGGAAAGGGGGGTGATTTGAACTTTTACATCTTTTTTATTTTTTATATATTTTTTAACATTTTTTTAATTTTTTTTTTACTATTGGAAAGCTCAAATATGGGCTTATATATTGTGGCTTTTTTTTTTTTCTTTATGAGCAATTATGTATTTTATAGACTCAGAAATCCATGAATTGCTCATTTCTTATCCTGGCCTGCCATCTAGTGGCCAGAATAAGAATTGCACTTTGAAAACTGTAATCCTCACCAGCGAGGATTACAGTTTTCATATGGTGTACAGACACCCCGATTGGCCACACGGGGTGTCTGTACACCACCCGGAAGCGAATGCTTCCGGGTTGAGACGCAACTAGATGCCGTGATCACGTGTGATCACGGCATCTAATCTCCGAGGAAGACGCCGCCGATGGCGGTAAGTAGCGGCAAGTCTCTGCTGTTAGAAACAGCAGAGACTTGCCGGCCATGACGCCCGCCGCACCCGCGAGCGGGCGCCATGTGCCCGCATCGCCCCAGCGCCGTACATGTACGGCGCTGGGCGCGAAGGGGTTAAAGGGGTAATCCCATCTGGGACATTGATGGCATATAACTAAGATATGCCATGAATGTTATCTGGGTCCAGCTTGTGTATCCAGAACGGGACCCCCAAAGTGAACAGAGAGCAGCCACCCTCTGTTTACTGCTGTGGGAGACCTGAAAATAGCCAAGCAGCGGTTCAGCTATTCCCAGCAGACTCATAGTGAATGAAGAGGTGGCTATTTTCTGAACTCGGATAGCAATGAATGGAGATAATGCTGCATATGCGTGGTGTGCTTTAATTTAATTTGGGAATCCTATTCTCTAGCTAGAAGAGGGTCCCAGAGGCACTAGCGATATGGCATCAATGTCCCAGATGGAATAAACCACTTTATATTTAAAATATAAAATCATCCCATCACCATGCATACATCCATATGTATGAAGATATTCACCTCTAGAAGCATTGTTTCTAGGGAAGATAGTCCGATGCAGCTTGAATACACATTAGATGTAGGTTGACCCAACTCCTTTGACAGGCTGACCATCTATGTGGTGTGCACGGGGCAACCCTTCAATGATGACATACACTTTTCTTATTGAAAACACCTACTTGCGTGGCCAAGCTGAGCAGACATTTGTATGGGTAGATTGAGAGAGATAGTCAACGACAACGTTCTTATTTACAAACTATAACACGCACCAAATAAGGCACATCCCAAATTAGAATTTATTTCTACTTATTAAACATTCTTTGATGGTTTACTGAAGCAGAAGGGTCAAGGTAAGTAACTTTGGGGTCTACGTGGGGGGATTTTAGTAGTTCTGGTTGGCTCCCGTGATCACCTCATTAAATGTACCTATCCAAATAAATGTGTCTCCTGACATTGCTCTGTTGTGTCCCGCCATGCTTCTTGTTCTGCTAGATCATATTTAATTTTTTGTCTGCAACACACACACAGCACTGCCACACACACACACACGCACACACACACACACACAGCTTTGCTACACACATACACTTATCTTCACATTTCTCTACACTAGTGTCGGATGTATAATCTTTCTGCTCTGGATCCTCCCACTGATGACATCAAAGGTCCTAAAGCTGTACTTGGAGTTTTTATTTCCTATCAGTACAGCATAGGACCTTCCTCTCTATGTGCTGAACGGATCATTCTGCCTGCTCTCCTGCCTGCCGCTGATCATACAGATTGGTGTCTGCAGGAAAGGAGAGGTGTGTGCAGATGAACACTTCTCTTACTGATGAAGCAAAGCTCTGTACGCTCGCTCTGCTAGATCATTAAGGAAGCAGTCAGGGGTCTGCCTATGCTGGATCTCCCCGACTGGATTATAAGATGCATACACTTTTTTTGGATAGATTTTTTTTCTTGCTAAAATGTGCGTCTTATAAAACGAAAAATATGATATATTGCCTGCCTTAAGTATCATTCAGAGAAGTGAATGTCACACCGTGTGGTGTCCAGGTATAGAATGGACAGAACACAAATTAAAACACTGACACAAGTGTTTTAGTGAATGAAAAAAATCACAGCACGGTCTAATTGATTTTTCCTGGTAGACCTGCCCATTCAAGTCAGTGGGTCTGTGAAAAAAGTGGACAGCAAACAGACGCTATTCATGTGTGGTCTGTTTGTCACTGATGGTTGCAGGAGACACTGGGTATTCATTCTTTCCAAACGTAAAAATGGATGACATACTGATAACATTCAAGTAAAATTACCAGTTTTAGCAGACTGAACCTAGACGAGGTTTACTGAAGGTCATCTGAATGAGCTTTCAGAGTCATAGGCTTTTCAGCCATAATCAACCAAGACCTTGATTGTGTAAATGAGGATTTACGTTCCCCATCTAATGGGTTATGTAACGTCTCATTTTACACACCTATGGTTTAATTTTTTTTCTAATAAAACACAACCATAAATAGAGATTACCGACACATGTTGGACAACAAACTAAAGTAAAACAGAGATACACATTGTTGTACAATCTACACCTTTGTTGACTGATAATGTTCTTAAGATTTGGCTGTGATATACAGCGATCTGCTGCTCGAGGATGACAGTAGGTCTCATTCAGTCTAGTCCAGGCACATTACAATGGTGACTGTTATAGCACAATCACTCATAGTATTTCCCCATTTACTGTCACATGTGCCAGGCTTTGCTTTCAATGACATATTTGGACGTTGCTGAACTGACTGGTGTCTTGTACGATTGCCCATTACCCACAAATGCAAAACAAGCAGCATCAAATGAGAAGCACTAATCTTATAGCAATATATAATTTGTATTATATAGCCATTATATAGGATATCTCCATAATATATCTTTTGCAGAAATCACAGATTTATGGGGCAATGAAAACACATCTCCATCACTTTTTTAACTCTTCGGTAGTGAATATCACATAAGGCTTCTTTCACATGTCCATGAATAGTCTTCACAGACAGCGCACGTATCCAGGGATGAACTGGGAACCTGAAGTGGCCTGGGAAAAAACAAAGTGACCTTACTGTATTTTGTATTCGGGCCCAAATTGACAGAAGGCAGGGTCAACAAGGTAGGGCCAGCAATACCATATTCCAGTATATCATACCACCACAGCACAGCCAAATACCACAGTGCATCACACAATACCTCCCCAAAAACTCCCCTTTGTGGTGGCCAGACCCAGCTTCCACATTCTGTCCTCCTACTCCATTTGCCTTAGGAAGGCAATACAGTTGAATCCAGGAGTCAGCAGGGGAGCATTAGATCATTACTTAACATGGCTTGTGGCCATGAAGGCTCAAGCAGTCCCCTGGGCGTCAGCCATCCGGGAAGTTTTCATGAACGGTCTATGGCCAGTCTACCCCTGCACGTATCCATTGACTTCAATGTGTGTATTTACACATCAGTTGTTTTCCACAACCGTGGGTCCATGTTGACACCACATAAGCATGCCCTATATTTGTCAATTTTTACAGATCCCTTATGCATGTTATAGCCCATGGGTGTGAAAACCACAGTTTTCAAAACGGATACCATCTATGGTTTTGTCCATGGTTTTACATGCATTGTTGCTAGGAGATGCTCTGGAATCCAGTTTTCACCCTAGAAGTGTCTGCGGTATATAGATGACACACGGACCAAACACATTGACCTCTTCATGGACCAGGCCTAAAGCCGCATTTACATGGCTCGATGTTCTGGACAATTATCTGGAATGAGCGTTTCTACGAAGCTTGTGCCCAATAATTGACCTATGTAAAGTTGCCGCATATCACCCAATGAACAAGTGAAGCGCTCGTTATCTGAGGTACGGACACCGCAATCATCATTCGCGGGCAGCAGATCGTGCTGTCTAAACAACATTCTGCTGCACCGGAAAAATGAACTTGTATGAGGAGGAGCCATAGCAGCAGCCATCACTCTTCCTCATACTGTGGAGGTGATTGCTGTATGCAAATGCAGCACTTCACCTCTATTTAACGAGCAGCCGATTGTTGGGAAGAAACTCTTCCTTACTATTAACTACTCCTCGCAACGTCTAAATGCAACTTAATGCAGAATTTTGTTTGTTCACAAAACTTCTTCCAAACACTAACCTTGTTGGCCAATGAGAACATTTAAAGAAGGTCACTGACCGCAGACATTAGGCCCGGGTCTCTGCTTTCTAAAATAGCAGAAACCACACAAACGGGCACCATATTTAAAGTAACGACCTCCACCATGTATAGCGTTGGTTGTCAAAAGGTTAATTGTCCTGGTGTTTTTGGTGAAAACGTGTATTGAACAGCTGTTCATTACATAGTAGAAGCTGATAAACTCTGAAGAAATTTACCGGCATTTTATTAAGGGGATCTGTCACTAATTTATGCTGCCCTTAGAGCAGTAAAAAGCTAGGCACAGATACCCTTTAACAGAATTAAAACATTTTCTCACATGACAATATGTTGGGGATGTGGGGTTTTTGTTCTCTTAAAACTGCAGTTTGCTTTTCTCTCTCCGACATTTCCTATATTGACATCAATGTGGATAAACTGTGGCATACAACATTTTGATTTTGCATAGAAGTAGGAACAGGAACATTCCTTAGAATTGCTTCAAAGGAGAAAAAAAATTATAAACATCAAAATGGTCTAACAGTATGTGTCCGACTGTCACTTTCTCTGCACATTCCATCAATAACAAAGAAGCAGTTTGTCACGTTTTTATTGGCTTCTCAGCAATTGATGACAAAGAAAAAAAAAAAAAAAAAAAAAAAAAAAAAACAGAGGGACATTTACTTATGTGATTTATGCCACAATAGGGCCGTTAGAAAGGCACAGATTTCATTGCATGCTATTTTTACAGCAAAATCTGCTACTTTTCCTCAACACTTTTCACAAGTGTCAAGAAAAGAGGACATGGCGTTGTAGCAGGTTCGCCACATTTATCTCTATTCATAACATTTTACTGGCTGTAATAAAGACAAAAGTCAGTGGCAGCTAGGAGGCAGCCATACATTTTAGACTGTTGCATGGCCAGCAGGAGGATGTACCAAATTTATGAGAAGCATACAACTCTGCATAAATTTGGCGCATCCTCCAGCGGATCAAGAGGAATGAAGACCAGTGAAGAAAGCGCTGTTCTTGATAAATGTACCCCATAGAACTCAAGTTTGAGTGGAACTCCTCCAGGCAGTGCCTTTGTTGTTAGTATAGCATCTCATAAGTTCATATATGTATCTTATTTTTAATTGCAAGCAGCTAACAGCCCCTTGAACCACCAACCCTGGCATTTGATCTGAAACACAATTTAGTACTGCCTCTGTGCATTTTGTGCACTTTTTGGTACTCATGGACTTTTCTACTTAGGGTTTCTCTTATGACTTACATTTGATAGAAACTTTATGTTGTAATTCTGAGGTGGAATTCTGTTGGGAATATTCCTTTGTTAGGAATGACCGCAGTAAAGAGGGGTGTCTGCTCTTGGGAACCCTTCCCTAGCTTTAATCTTTGAGAGGAACTGGCTGGTATTTGTTCAATTCTCCTACAGCACCATCACAGGGAAAATTACTCTCATCCATGAAATGCCCCTATATCCTAGATTCTCCAGGGAGAGAACCTGTAGTTGTTCTCCACTCCAGGTAATTAGTGGGGGCACAGAATCCCCTCTATTAACTATTTCATTTTAAAATGAGTTTTCCAAATTAGACAAACCTTTTAAAAGAGGGTTTGTAGTTCACATTGATTCTGACTGTTCATTTTTTTGAGTGTGTATATTATTTCAGATGCTATCTGTGTTTTTACTGCTGTGCCCAAGAATCATCTTAGTGTTATCCACTGTCTGTGCATCTCTAGGGGTCATTCATACGATATCTTTTGCAGACTGGTTTATCATCGTGCAGGCATAACTGGTCCACCAGAGTACCAGAGATTCCGCCATTGGGCCCAGCCTCTAATACCATAGTGGGCCTCAAAGGTCCAGGAGTAAAATTTTACATTTGGCATTTTGGTTGCATTTGGAGATAATCACCTGCCACCAGGGTTGATTTAAAACCTATTGGACTGTTGATGATCTAGGAGTTGGGCCTCAAGAATAGTTTCCACTGGTAGGCCCAAACAACCCCAGTCTGACATTGTTACCATGATCAGACCAATATGTAACTTTTGGAGTTGGGACGGGCAGTCTATGCCAATTCAGCATGCAAAAGATGTGGTGTGAAGACACTGGTCCTTTTCTATGTATTGGGTCTTGTCCTCTACAGTTACCAAACCTGATTAAGAAAAAAAAAGCCCATGTTGGTACACAATAGTTTTGCCCGTTAATATACTCAGATAATCATATAGATAGGAATTGGTAGGGAAATGTTGCTTATTTAATCTATGTTCTTTCATATTTTATTATGCATGTGGTATACTGAGGTCCCAAATCCCTGTTCCATCAGACATAAGCCTTTAATAACTGTGTAGGCAAATACACTCAAAATTAGAATGACACATCTACTTAAACTACATAGTGCTAATTACATGTAGAGTAAATTGTACAATTCATGTATTGTATTCATAGAATTTACTTTCATTCATCTTTTGTAATATATAGAAATATTACCTTTCAGGCAAGCACAAGAATATTTTAACAATTTTAATCAATTGTGCACCAACATAAAGCATGGTACTCACATGCAGAGAGATAGAATCCATTATAGGAGAAAAAAAAAAAAAAAAAAAAAAAGATTATGACCTTGCCAGTAATGAAAGAGTACCAGCTGCTGAGATCTATTGAACAGTCCGGGTTTTATGTTTTTTTTTTTTAATCTTATCAGTGTAATGAATTCTAAAAAGACAGGAAAAAGCTATAGTGCTACAAACTTACAGCATGTCAAAAAAAACACACAGAGGTAGCTGAGTATCATGGGATTCTGGAAGCTAAATGTACAATCAACCATTAAACAGAGCCTTGGGCATTCGTAAAATGTACATACATTTTTAATTTTGGGGCCAGATAAAAAAAAAAAGGCAATTCTGTATGCCACAGACAAAGATTAACAAGGTGATTGTTGACCGTGTTGGTTGCCATAGTTACACAGTAGCTCATTTTCCATTCTTTTTTGGGAAATTTAACAAGGTTGGTGCTTCAAAAAGCTAGGTGCCAACCTTTGTAATGTGACACAATGGCAAATCCAGAACCCTTCTTCAAAGATAAAAGCTATAGCTTTTTTTTCCCTATCATACAAAAGCATAAAAAAACACGAAAGGAAAATATGTTGGAAAATGCATCAACATGTTTCAGAATCAGCCACATGGTAGTAAGGATTTTGTGGATGGTCGAAAACATGAATCTTGGTTCATCTTTGTTTTTTTTCACATCATGGAATAAACCCCATTAATCCCAGATGATTGCATCAGCCAGTATTTGAATTCAGTCAACACTTCTAGAGAATACAGTTATAGTCCACTTCAAGTAACTACAGTACAGACCAAAAGTTTGGACACACCTTCTCATTCAAAGAGTTTTCTGTATTTTCATGACTATGAAAATTGAAGATTCACACTGAAGGCATCACAACTATGAATTAAAACATGTGGAATTATATGCTTAACAAAAAAGTGTGAAACAACTGAATAGGTCTTATATTCTAGGTTCTTCAAAGTAGCCACCTTTTGCTTTGATTACTGCTTTGCACACTCTTGCCATTCTCTTGATGAGCTTCAAGAGGTAGTCACCTGAAATGGTATTCCAACAGTCTTGAAGGAGTTCCCAGAGATGTTTAGCACTTGTTGGCCCTTTTGCCTTCACTCTGCGGTCCAGCTCAACCCATACCATCTCGATTGGGTTCAGGTCTGGTGACTGTGAAGGCGAGGTCATCTGGCGTAGCACCCCATCACTCTCCTTCTTGGTCAAATAGCCCTTACACAGCCTGGAGGTGTGTTTGGGGTCATTGTCCTGTTGATAAATAAATGATGGTCCAACTAAACGCAAACCGGATGGAATAGCATGCCGCTGCAAGGTGCTGTGGTAGCCATGCTGGTTCAGTATGCCTTCAATTTTGAATAAATCCCCAACAGTGTCACCAGCAAAGCACCCCCACACCATCACACCTCCTCCTCCATGCTTCACGGTGGGAACCAGGCATGTAGAGTCCATCCGTTCACCTTTTCTGCGTAGCACAAAGACACGGTGGTTGGAACCAAAGATCTCAAATTTGGACTCATCAGACTAAAGCACAGATTTCCACTGGTCTAAGTCCATTCCTTGTGTTCTTTAGCCCAAACAAGTCTCTTCTGCTTGTTGCCTGTCCTTAGCAGTGGTTTCCTAGCAGCTATTTTACCATGAAGGCCTGCTGCACACAGTCTCCTCTTAACAGTTGTTGTAGAGATGTATCTGCTGCTAGAACTCTTTGTGGCATTGACCTGGTCTCTAATCTGAGCTGCTGTTAACCTGCGATTTCTGAGGCTGGTGACTCGGATGAACTTATCCTCCGCAGCAGAGGTTACTCTTGGTCTTCCTTTCCTGGGGCGGTCCTCATGTGAGCCAGTTTCTTTGTAGCGCTTGATGGTTTTTGCGACTGCACTTGGGGATACTTTCAAAGTTTTCCCAATTTTTCGGACTGACTGACCTTAATTTCTTAAAGTAATGATGGCCACTCGTTTTTCTTTACTTAGAATTTGTATTATGGCAAGAAAAAAGCAGCTAACAGTCTATTCAGTAGGACTATCAGCTGTGTATCCACCTGACTTCTGCCCAACACAACTCATGGTCCCAACCCCATTTATAAGGCAAGAAATCCCACTTATTAAACCTGACAGGGCACACCTGTGAAGTGAAAACCATTTCAGGTGACTACCTCTTGAAGCTCATTAAGAGAATGCCAAGAGTGTGCAAAGCAGTAATCAAAGCAAAAGGTGGCTACTTTGAAGAACCTAGAATATAAGAAATATTTAGTTGTTTCACACTTTTTTGTTAAGTATATAATTCCACATGTGTTAATTCATAGTTTTGATGCCTTCAGTGTGAACCTCAATTTTTATAGTCATGAAAATACAGAAAACTCTTTGATTGAGAAGAAGGTGTGTCCAAACTTTTGGTCTGTACTGTATATCAACAGTCAGTGTGTGTTACTCAAATGAATACTAGTTTAAGAGCACCATAATTCTGGCATAAATTGCCAAAATGTGGCACAAATTGGTTCATCTAGATTTAGAGAAATTAGGGTAAGTTCATCATTAAGCTTTCCGTTCTTCTGCATACAGGACTTTCTCCCATCAAAAATAATTTCTCTGACGGAAGTGATACAAACTGATGCAGTCATACAATGCCTTGCAAAAGTATTCATCCCCCTGGAACTTTTCAACCTTTTGCCACATTTCAGGCTTCAAACAAAAAGATATAACATTTTAAATTTTTGGTGAAGAATCAACAAGTGGGTCACAATTGTTAGGTGGAACGAAATGTATTGGATCATTTAAACTTTTTTTGCAATAATAAAACTAAAAAAATTGGGCATGCAAAATTATTTGGCCCATTTACTTTTAGTTCAGAAAACTCACTCCAGAAGTTCATTGAGGATCTCTGAATGATCCAATTTTGTCCTAAATGACTGATGAAGATAAATAGAATCCACCTGTGTGTAATCAAGTCTCCGTATAAATGCACCTCCTCTGTGATAGTCTCAGGGTTCTGTTTAAAGCACAGAGAGTATCATGGAGACACACCAGGCAGGTCCATGATACTTTTGTGGAGAAGTTTAAAGACGGATTTGGATACCAAAAGATTTCCCAAGCTTTAAACATCCCAAGGAGCACTGTGCAAGCAATCATATTGAAATGGAAGACCACTGCAAATCTACGAAGACCCGGCCGTCCCTCTAAACATTCATCTCAAACAAGGAGAAGACTGATCAGAAATGCAGCCAAGAGGCCCATGATCACTCTGGATGAACTGCAGAGATCTACAGCTGAGGTGGGAGAGTCTGTCCATAGGACAACAATCAGTAGAAGACTTCACAAATCTGGCCTTTATGGAAGAGTGGCAAGAAGAAAGCCATTTCTCAAAGATATCCATAAAAAGTCTTGTTTACAGTTTGCCACAAGCCAACTGGGAGACACACCAAACATGTGGAAGAAGGTGCTCTGGTCAGATGAAACCAAAATCAAACTTTTTGGAAACAATGCAAAACGATATATGTTTGGCGTAAAAGCAACACAGCTCATCACCCTGAACACACCATCCCCACTGTGAAACATGGTGGCGGCAGCATCATGGTTTGGGCCTGCTTTTCATCAGCAGGGACAGGGAAGATGGTTAAAATTGATGGGAAGATGGATGGAGCCAAATACAGGACCATTCTGGATGAAAACCTGTTGGAGCCTGCAAAAGACCTGAGACTAGGACGGAGATTTATCTTCCAACAAGACAATGATCCCAAACATAAAGCAAAATCTACAATGGAATGGTTCAAAAATAAACATATCCAGGTCTTAGAACGGCCAAAAGATTAAAAAGTTCCAGGGGGCCGAATACTTTCGCAAGGCACTGTAACTGATCAAAATAATAGATCAATTTTTGCAACTTGTAAAATGCCATTGTGACTTAGTTGTAACTGGCATTTTTACACCACCCTCGACAGGTTTCTGATAAGAGGGCATGATGAGAGCAGTTGTAAATTTCAGTCTGATGCACAGACTACAAGAAGAGGCCCGGGTCTCATCATAAATTAAATGTCTTCTCTTGCAGCACAGTCTCCATCAAGACTAAGGATGAGTGAATCGATTCTATTGGTTCAGGGTTCGTTCCGAATTTCTCAAAAACTTTGGGTTCACACAAAGCAGAATTTTTAGCGAGAACAGTACAGACCAATATACTAATCAAAACTAAGAAACTAGGTAAGCCGGCCTCACATCTGCAGCTAGCTCTTTTAGGAACAGCTTTTCTAGTTGCAAGGTCTTAGGGGAAACCTCTGGGTGGGTTCTATTTCTGTTAAGATCATCAGTTTATATAAGCAATGAATTTTAGGCTAGACAACGTTTCTCTTGATTTCTGGGGAAAATATATGCAAATTATCATGTCTAACATCTGCAGGCATCAGATAGGCTTAGGAAAGCTAATTTGAATATCTTTCCCAGAAATCCAGAGGGACATCGCCTGGCATACAAACTGCGCATACGTATGTTGCATAGTAGGGGCTCTCCAGCCTCTACCAAAACCCACTTCAGTTTCCTATTCTAAAAGGTTTTTAAATATGCAGATATGAATAGAGTAGTAATTCACCGAAGTCTTGCGCGACCTAGGGCAATATGAACTTTGGCTCCACGGAGCAAATAGATTTTCTGATTCAATAGTTTTTTATTAAGGTTTTCCAAAGAAATATTTTCTTAAAGTACAACAATAGAGAATAGAGTACACATTACAGAGTTTACACATGTTAGATACACATTGCACAGATAATAGAATACAAAGATAATATGTAAGTCATAATCTTTATAAATGTGTATATATATTGCAAGTTGAGAGATGGAAATAGTCTAGTAATGCTGTATGGAAACTGAATTAAAACTGAAGTTTTTGAACAAATATGTAAAAGATATGATCCGCTCACCCTCCCAATACAATGATTGGGTGCTCTATTTGTAGATATACCCACTATATCTGTTTATCTGTATATACTTTCAGGCTATTAAATGAGCACTCCTTATCTTGCCACATATGGAATTCATTGACAAAATTTATTGTACATAATTTTTTAAAAATTACCTGTATTAATACAAACTGAATAAAACTTATAAAACTAAATAAAATATAAGCATAAATATAATACAATGGAATCGAGTATATCTTGTAGTGCCGGTATCCGATACTGGGGTGCCGGCTCGCAGTATCTTGTTGTGTGGTCCAGCTGTAAACGTCTATTAACTACCAGATATATAACTGATGAAAATGTAGTCTTAGTATTGTTCAATACTTTTAAATACACATTCGTGCCGCTGTGCTTTCCATAGAAAAAAAATCCTAGAGTCACTGTGTGCATTTGTTGGAGAAATACAAAGTTGCTGTGTGTATATAACGTATATATGTATATATACGTAAGTAGCGAAATAATAAATCTGCATTGAATATAGACTGGCCTAAGTATTTACTCACTGTTAGATGTCCTTTTCAGTATGTTTATATATCCTGGAGTATCTGTTTACGCCGGGGTTCCGCTTTTACATAGCTCCTGGAGCCGTCTGTGACTGCTCGCTCCTAGGACGCTCCAGACCCTTCGGCGTCCCACGTGGTTAGACTTAATCTCGTGAGATTTCTTACTTTAGAATGACATTCTCTTTCTCCTTACGTGGAATAAATGGTCTTGAATTTATTTTGTTGTTGTTCTTTCTCAATCCAGTGCTTCTTCTGGGTATTTTGGTGGCTGATGATTGTATTTTTCCTGCCATACGCGTTTCAAGGTTATCCAACCTCTTCATCAGTGGCCATCTTTGAATACATATCTCATCCATTTTTTATACCCCTTCCTGCTGCCACCAAAACCCCCACTGGATTTCTTACTATTTCTGTTCCATTTTAGAACGATGTATTGTGTATCCACTTACAAAAATGTTATTGTTGACTCTATGGTAAATTACAGACCGTATATCACCTCTCCAATAATGTTCCAGCATTATTTCTCTTCCTTGCAGTTTTCATGCGTTTTTTCTTCCATGTTGCGTTTTTTTCTATTTAATTGCGTTTTTTTTTTAATCCATCAATTTGATTTTACTTAAATAACTGCGGCAATAACTTTATTTTATCCCATATATTTTTTTATTTTATAGGGATTGCTAATACATTTATTCTATAAAAACATCCATATCCATAACATGAAATCTATAGTGAATATATAAAATATATAAACTATATATCAAAAATATCATAAAATTATCCTTATTAATACTTCTATTTCCATTTCTATCAATATCAGAGGTACATGGGGTTGGGCCCCCCCCAAGGAGAGACCGGGGTGCCCAGATTACACTATCACACCCGATGTCTCATCGGACAGGGGCCCCTCCCCATAAAACCCACGTGTTCTCCTTACTATCTTCATAAAAACCCAAATAATTAGAATTCAGCATTAAGCCCTTTTGGTGCTAATGATGAGAATTCAAATATTCTCCTGGACTCTTGTCTAGACATTTTCATAATGTGATTACCTCCTCGCCAATGAGGTTCCACCTTTTCAAGAGCTACAAAGGTTAACTGACTGGGATCTTTATTGTGATGTTCCAAAAAATGTTTTGATAGTGTATGGTTAATGTTTCCTTTTCTAATATTTGCCATTTGTTCTGAAATTCTTTTTTTCAAGCTTCTTTTTGTACGTCCTACATATTGTTTTTTGCATCCACATTCTATTATATAGATCACATTTATGCTGTTACATGTCATAAAGTCTTTTATTTCTTAGGAAAAGCATGTTTGTGTTGATCTTACACTCATTGTTTTTTAGGAAATTTCGTTATTTTGCAGCATGAGCAAGTTCCACATCTGTAAAAACCCCTCATGCTGCACCATTCTTGTAATGAACTCGTCTCCCTTTTTATATGTCTGATAGTTGGAGCTATTTTCATAGCTAAACTTAATGCTTTGGTGTATGTAATTTTAGGTGTTAATGATAAATATGGGGCCAAAATTTTATCTTGCTGGAAAAAGTGCCAATGCTTATTAACATTACTTTCTATTCTCTTGTACTCCGCATTAAAAGGCTAAATCAGGCGTATGTTATCATTCTTCTCATCTTGCCCCTGTATCTGTCCTTTCTTGGTCTCGAAGAATTGTTCTCTATTCATCATTTGTACTTTATTAAGTGCTGAATATATAACACTTTCTGGATACTCTTTCTCCAGGAATTGTTGTTTCATTTTATTAGCCTCTATAGTGAAATCCTCTTCCTGGGTGCAGTTTCGTCTAATACGTCTAAATTGACCCACTGGGACGTTCAACAGCTATCTGGGCAAATGACAGCTGGAGTGTAATATAAAGCTGTTTTTATTGACTGATTTTTGATATGATTTACAGATTAGTCTGTTATGTTGGACTATAATTTGGAGATCTAGAAACTCCACCTGTTGGCTCACACTGGACGTGAACTTCAAATTTTTATAATTTTTATTGATGTCCTGTAAAAAAGTATCTAGTTGTTGTTGAGTGCCTCTCCAGATGAAGAGGACATCATCAATATATCTGATATTGATAGAAATGGAAATAGAAGTATTAATAAGGATAATTTTATGATATTTTTGATATATATTTTATATATTCACTATACATTTCATGTTATGGATATGGATGTTTTTATAGAATAAATGTATTAGCAATCCCTATAATTTTTGAAGGTGGATACACAATACGTTGTTCTAAAATGGAACAGAAATAGTAAGAAATCCAGTGGGGGTTTTGGTGGCAGCAGGAAGGGGTATAAAAAATGGATGAGATATGTATTCAAAGATGGCCACTGATGAAGAGGTTGGATAACCTTGAAACGCGTATGGCAGGAAAAATACAATCATCATCCACCAAAATACCCCGAAGAAGCACTGGATTGAGAAAGAACAACAAAAAAATAATTCAAAGACCATTTATTCCACGTAAGGAGAAAGAGAATGTCATTCTAAAGTAAGAAATCTCACGAGATTAAGTCTAACCACGTGGGACGCCGAAGGGTCTGGAGCGTCCTAGGAGCGAGCAGTCACAGACGGCTCCAGGAGCTATGTAAAAGCGGAACCCCGGCGTAAACAGATACTCCAGGATATATAAACATACTGAAAAGGACATCTAACAGTGAGTAAATACTTAGGCCAGTCTATATTCAATGCGGATTCATTATTTCGCTACTTACGTGGTACAACCTCAAGTGCTATTATATACACACACAGCAACTTTGTATTTCTCCAACAAATGCACACAGTGACTCTAGGATTTTTTCTATGAAAAGCACAGCGGCACAAATGTGTATTTAACCCTTACACTCCCAGCGCCGTACATGTACGGCGCTGGGGCGATGCGGGCACATGGCGCCCTCTCGCAAGTGCGGCGGGCGTCATGGCCGGCAAGTCTCTGCTGTTTCTAACAGCAGAGACTTGCAGCTACTTACCGCCATCGGTGGCGTCTTCCTGGGCGTCTAGATGCCGTGATCACGGCATCTAGTTTCGTCTGAACCCGGAAGCGTTCGCTTCCGGGTGGTGTACAGACACCCCGTGTGGCCAATCGGGGTGTCTGTAAACCGTATGACAACTGTATTCCTCGCTGGTGAGGATTACAGTTTTCAAAGTGCAATTCTTATTCTGGCCACTAGATGGCAGGCCAGGATAAGAAATGAGCAATTCATGGATTTCTGAGTCTAGAAAATCCCTGATTGCTCATAAAGAAAAAAAAAAAGCCACAATATATAAGCCCATATATGAGCTTTCAAATAGTAAAAAAAAAAAAAAAAATGTTAAAAAATATATAAAAAATAAAAAAAGATATAAAAGTTCAAATCACCCCCCTTTCCGTATAATTAAAAAATAAATACCTAAATAACAAAAAATATAGACATCATGGGTATCACCGTGACCAAAAACGCCCATACTTTTAAAATATAAAAAAAAAAATTCCAATACGGCGAATTGTGTGGCGGAAAAAAGCGTCCAAATGGCGATTTGCCGTTTTCTGTCGCTTTTTTTTTCTAAAAAAAATTAAATAAAAAGTGATCAAAAAGTCATACACACCCCAGAATGATATCAATAAAAACTTCAGATCGTCCCGCAAAAAATGAGCCCCCATACAGCTCTGTACACATAAATACCAAAAAGTTATAGGGGTCAAGATTTGACAAGGAAAAAAAAAAAAGGGGCAACTTTCTAATTATTTTATCACTATGAAAACGCAGGAAAAACTATACATATTAGGTATTGCCGGATTCGCACTGACCAGTAGAATGAAAGTAATGGATCAGTTTTAATGCACATCGAACGCTGTAAATAAGAAACCCGTAGAACTGTAGCGGAATAGCGTTTTCTTTGAAATTTCACTCGGTTTGGAATTTTTTTCCCGCTTCCCACTACACCGTATGCAATATTAAATGGTGGCGTTAGAAAGTACAACTTGTCCCTCAAAAAACAAGCCCTCATACAGCTATGTGAACAGAAAAATAAAAGAGTTATGGCTGTTTGAAGGCAGGGAGCGCAAAACGAAAATGCATGACCGAAAAAACCTCTGGGAGTGAAAGGGTTAAAAGTATTGAACAATACTAAGACTACATTTTCATCAGTTATATATCTGGTAGTTAATAGACGTTTACAGCTGGACCACACAACAAGATACTGCGAGCCAGCACCCCAGTATCGGATACCGGCACTCAGGGGCGTCGCCAGGTCAAAATATTCGGGGCTTGAGCCCCTGATGTTTTGTCCAGAGCCCCGAATGTTTCGGCAGCTGCAAGGCACAGGGGGATGTAGTAATACTTCCACAGAGAGAAGGAGACA
The DNA here is from genome assembly GCA_900303285.1 of Rhinella marina. Classification (NCBI taxonomy): domain Eukaryota; kingdom Metazoa; phylum Chordata; class Amphibia; order Anura; family Bufonidae; genus Rhinella; species Rhinella marina. Next base: position 35,781 of record ONZH01013252.1, on the reverse strand, counting down.
AGCAGTGCTCCTCCCTCTCTTCTGCAATACCAGTGCTGATTGGTGGAGCAGCAGTCAGCAGGCTTCTCTCAGAACTGCTGCTCCACTAATCAGAGCCCACTGTAGGAGCGTGTCAGGCTTGGGGGCGGGGCCAGTGTGAGGAGGACAAGACACTGAGGTCTGTGTGGAGCAGCATGAGGAAGGAGGCGGGGCTTATCTGGAGAGGATTCAGGCATCTGACCTGTGAGGAACTTCTTCACAGTGAGTATACCATTATACCATAATGTAAATGTGCTGGAGCCTGTACATGAGGTCAGGTGTGTGTGCTCAGTACATGAGGAGAGAGGGGGGGGCTCTGTAAATGAGGAGAGAGAGAGAGAGGGGGGGGCTCTGTAAATGAGGAGAGAGAGAGGGGGCTCTGTAAATGAGGAGAGAGAGGAGTTGATCAGTACATGATGGGAGATGGGGGGTGCTCAGTACATGAGGGGAGATGGGGGGTGCTCAGTACATGAGGGGAGATGGGGGGTGCTCAGTACATGAGGGGAGATGGGGGGTGCTCAGTACATGAGGGGAGATGGGGGGGTGCTCAGTACATGAGGGGAGATGGGGGGTGCTCAGTACATGAGGGGAGATGGGGGGTGCTCAGTACATGATGGGAGATGGGGGGTGCTCAGTACATGATGGGAGATGGGGGGTGCTCAGTACATGAGGGGAGATGGGGGTGCTCAGTACATGAGGGGAGATGCTGGTGGGGTGTTCAGTACATGAGGGGAGATATTGTGGAGGATGGGGGTGCTCAGTGTATGAGGGGAGATACTGTGAAGGATGGGGGTGCTCAGTATATGAGGGGAGATACTGTGGAGGATGGGGGTGCTCAGTATATGAGGGGAGATACTGTGAAGGATGGGGGTGCTCAGTATATGAGGGGAGATACTGTGGAGGATGGGGGTGCTCAGTGTATGATGGGAGATACTGTGGAGGATGGGGGTGCTCAGTGTATTAGGGGAGATACTGTGGAGGATGGGGTTGCTCAGTGTATAAGGGGAGATACTGTGGAGGATGGGGGTGCTCAGTGTATGAGGGGAGATACTGTGGAGGATGGGGGTGCTCAGTGTATGAGGGGAGATACTGTGGAGGATGGGGGTGCTCAGTGTATGAGGGGAGATACTATGTAGGATGGGGGTGCTCAGTGTTTGAGGGGAGATGCTGTGGAGGATGGGGGTGCTCAGTATATGAGGGGAGATACTGTGGAGGATGGGGGTGATCAGTGTATAAGGGGAGATACTGTGGAGGATGGGGTGATCAGTGTATGAGGGGAGATACTGTGCAGGATGGGGGTGATCAGTGTATAAGGGGAGATACTGTGGAGGATGGGGTTGTTCAGTGTATGAGGAGAGATACTGTGGAGGATGGGGGTGATCAGTGTATAAGGGGAGATACTGTGGAGGATGGGGGTGATCAGTGTATGAGGGGAGATACTGTGGAGGATGGGGGTGATCAGTGTATAAGGGGAGATACTGTGGAGGATGGGGTTGCTCAGTGTATGAGGAGAGATACTGTGGAGGATGGGGGTGATCAGTGTATGAGGGGAGATACTGTGGAGGATGGGGTTGCCCAGTGTATGAGGAGAGATACTGTGGAGGATGGGGGTGATCAGTGTATGAAGGGAGATACTGTGGAGGATGGGGGTGCTCAGTGTATGAAGGGAGATACTGTGGAGGATGGGGGTGATCAGTGTATGAGGGGAGATACTGTGGAGGATGGGGGTGATCAGTGTATGAGGGGAGATACTGTGGAGGATGGGGGTGCTCAGTGTATGAGGGGAGATGCTGTGGAGGATGGGGGTGATCAGTGTATGAGGGGAGATGCTGTGGCGGCACTAGTGCTGCACTATGTCCCGGCAGCACACAGCTCCAGTACATATTGTGCATAGGAGCACACTGACAGGACATAGTGCAGCACTGGCGCCAGCACACAGAGCTAAACCAAGAGCGATGGTGCCTGGAGGAGGAGCATAGAGGGGATATATGTATGTGGGGGGGAGAGGACAGGGTGGATATTTCAAGAATATGGCACATATACATCCGGAGCTTGAGCCCCGGATCTTTTGAGACCCTAGCAACGCCCCTGCCGGCACTACAAGATATACTCGATTCCATTGTATTATATTTATGCTTATATTTTATTTAGTTTTATAAGTTTTATTCAGTTTGTATTAATACAGGTAATTTTTAAAAAATTATGTATAATAAATTTTGTCAATGAATTCCATATATGGCAAGATAAGGAGTGCTCATTTAATAGCCTGAAAGTTTTTGAACTAATCAACTTCAGATCTATGATCCAAACATCGATTTGCTCAAGCATACATGTTATTATTTTTTGCCCTTACAATTATTCTTAAATAATTATTGATGCTGCCAAACGGACCTAAAATCTGTGGTGATTTTTGGCCAGCATCCAGCGGGACATCATAGAACAGAAACTCAACAAATGGCCCCCATAGTGCCCTCATAATGCTCCCTGTTGTGGCCCCGTTATATAGAGATAGACAGATATTTGCTCCCTGTATATATAATGGCCATTGGTAGTACCAACAGATCTTTTTTAAAAAGAAAAAATACTCAGCTCATCCACGTACTTTGCCCTGGAGGCACCAGGACCTGATGCTCCCAGCTTCAAGACATCACATGAGTATTTTTAAATTTTCATTAACACATGTAAGGTATATTTTTACATAGTGTACCCATCAGTGGCAACAGGTGTTTTTAGCCCTGCACCAAAAATTTATCATCCAGCCAGAATAAATATAAAATTTAGTGTATGTCTAGTTTAGACTTGTTTGTACTATATACATATAATGTCTAATATACTAAAATTTTTATATCTCTCATGTAGACTTCTCTTGCCTGTAAGGGCCCATTCACACGGCCGTGTGAATGGGTCTGCATCTATTCCGCAATATTGCGGAATAGATGCGTCCCCATTCACTTCAATAGGAGCAGGCAGCCGCGGCACGGAGCCGGCTCTGTGCCATGGCTCCACACAGAAAAATAGAATATGTCCTATACTTGTCCGCAACAGTGGACAAGAATAGGCATTTTGAACGTGGTGCCCGCCCGTGTGTTCGACAAATTGCGGAACACACGCCGGGCGGCACCCATAGTATTGCGGTTCCACGTTTTTGCGGACCCACAATAGTATGGCCGCCTGAACGGTCCCTAAATATAATCAGGATGAATAGACATCAAGATTTAAACAGAATTTTGCAGTGATATAATGTTGATCATAGGATTGGAAACAATATTTACAAAAACACTGAAAGTTTAAATCCGCTCTAATAGAAATCTTAAAAAGATTTTATATGTTGAAATGGCTATACCCACTGAAAACTTCTGTTCGGCACACTGGTCATATAAAGATTGTGCTGAGTGGTAGACTAACCTCCACAATTAAGTTGTAAGGAAACCCACGGCACATAATTCAGTGAATGAAGGTCAATTCACTTTGTCAATCCAGCAGCAAGTAATATGGGTACATTCACACAAATGTCTTGCTGATGGTTCATCTTTCCAGTCTTTGTTCACTGCCTCAGCTGGAGTGTAACATACAGCTTGAGTGTCCAGCTGATTGATGCTGCATGTCATACTCCTCCTAAGGCTGTGAACAAGGTCCAGGAGGGTCGAAAGCTTGGCCAGATATGTGACTGAACATACTCATATGACAATGCTGGACTGACAGATTTAAGCAACTGATCTTCAATCACTGAAAGTATGTGGTTGTCCTTACAAGTGGTTTTCCCATTCAATGTTTCATAAGATGTGGATGGGCACAGTTGGAACAGTACACAGTGTAGCAAGCCTTGTGCATGTGTCTTATTAATGAAAATAAGTCCTCCTCACCCGACGGAAGCGGATGCCTGCACCCATGCAAGTGCAGGGGAGCCGAGCGCTACAGTGCTCGTTACGAGCACGTTCGCTCATCTCTACCAAGCATCATTGTCTAGCTCTTCCTCCAATATATCAAAACTTTTACGCGATACTGCTTTATTAGCTTTCAAGCAAAAAGTATAGTCCAGTTATTTACTGGATATGAAACAACTTACTAATTATAATTACTGGGACCCCCACTGATTCTGAGAACAGGGTCCTGAAGGCAGTATTCAGCCATCTCTGGCCTTCCCATAGAAAATCTCCAACCGACCAGTTACTTCTCCCCTATCCAGTGGATAGGTGATAACTTGTAGTAACTAGAAAAACCCTTTAAATGGTACAGTCAGATGTATAATTGTTTTTTATTTACAAGAGAATTCAAGGCAAGACAGTCATCTCCAGCATATAAACTACTGCTCAATAGCAAGGACCCCCAACTCTGCCCTTCAAATAACCCAACAGTTTATGTCTTTAGGAGCCATTGCTACCTCATAGTCAGCCTTCTGTGAACAGGTGGGTTAACTTCCAGCAAACTCAATAGATTAATCCACCTGTTCAAGATTACAAGAGTAATGATATCCATAGACCATGACCTACTTGGGGAATTTGAGAACAGGAGTTGAAAATACTGGCTTGGACTTGGATTACCGATTATGCCGTCCTGACATTTAATTTAGCACTCGTTTCCTTAATTTGTGTTTTCATTTTAGCATCAGATATGCTAAGGGAAGAGATGTTCCTTCAGATAAAAGAGTACCTTGGTATAGTAGTACTGGAATACAGTAGACTTTTTTCAGTACTCTAATGGAAAAAAAAAAAAAACAGGAAAAGTGAAGTGCAAATTACAAGTTTGTGCCTGAAGTTTGCAGTTTCGCACAATTTCCTATGTCATTCGAAGCAATGGATGCTTTAAATATTTTCCTATTTAACTTCCATAGCCTTAAACTAAAAAAAAAAAAAAAAAAAAAAAAAAAAAAAATAGGATGATAGAAAATAAGCAGGATTCACAAACAGAGATGAGTAGGTCAATTTGCACATTTGTCAAATTGTAACACTACTATTGCACACATTTAACCATTTAAAAAAAATTAGAGACATGTCAAAAGTTTTGATCGGTGGGGGTCCAAGTGCTGAGATCCCCACTGAAGTCTAGAATGAGGGAAGAAAAGTGTGCAAATCATGCACACTCTCTCTCTTTGCTGTGCAAGATGGATTTCATATAAGTCTATGGGTCAGTCTCGATTCCATCCTCAGCAGTGAGGAGAGAGAATGCAATATGCGCACTCTTCTCTCCCTTGGTTGTAGTGATGGGTGGGTGTCTCTGCACTCTCCCACCTATCAAAACCTTTGATATGTCTCTATGACATAGCAAAAGTTTGTTGAAAATTTAGTGACCCTTTAAGTAGAGTATTGGATTTGTGTATTTATTATTAATTTTACGCACTTATACACCGCTGCTATATTTCTCAACGCTTTACAGACATATGTATAGGTAAAGACATTCCTCCCACTGTTAGGGTACCTGCACAAAGAGCAGATTTGTATGCAAAAATCTGCACCAAAAATGCACAAAATTACATAAATCTGCGCTACATATAGCAATTTTGGTGCGTTTTTTGTGCAGTTTATATGCAGATTTTCTGATTATGTTAGCAACCCCATTGAAGTCTACGGGGAAAACCACTCTATAGAAGGTGCAGAATTATACAAACAAACAATCTACATGCTGCAGATTTTAAAATCCACACAACAGGTCAATTTCCACACAGAAGAAAAAAGCAAAGTGTACATGACATATACTGTATTACGCTGCTGTTTTTCCACATAAAAATCCGCGTGGAAAAACCACACTTAATGTGCATCGTGTGCAGGTTCACTCCATTCCTCCATGCTCTTGTGTGGTCCACAAAGGACTCAACATTAAATTTCAGAACTAGACATCTACTCCAGTTTGGCTTAAAGTGTAACTGTCATTCTTTGCAATGTATAGGGGCAGCGATACTGACCATTTTTGCAATATACTTTAATTACTTAAATTGTACAAATAGCTCTAATGTGGCCCATTTTGAGCTTTAGCAACGCTCCTCTGTCTTCTGTTTACATAACACAGTCAGTGTGAACAAGTCTCCACAGTTATTAAAACAGAAGACAGAGGAGCATGGCGAAGACTCAAAATGGGCCACTTTAGAGCTATTTTTTCTAATAGAAATGTACAATTTAAGTAATTAAAGTATATAACAAAAATTAACAGTATCACTGCCCCTATACATTACAAAAATAAAAGAATGACAGTTACACTTTAACCAAATAGTTACAGTATATACAGCCAAATCAAATCACCTTTTTCTATAGGTTAAAATTTTTTCTTCGCTTTAGGCTACTTTCACACTTGCGTTGTAAGGATCCATTTGTGAGATCCGTTACAGGCTCTCATGAAAGGTCCAAAACTGACCAGTTTTGTCCTAATGCATTCTGAATGGAAAAGGATCCATTCAGAATGCATCAGTTTTGCTTCAGTTTGCTTCAGTTCAGTCAGCATTCCGTTTTGGAGGCGGACACTAATCCAAACGGATTGTGTCTGAGAAAACGGATCCGTCCCCATTGACTTTCAATGGAGTTCATGACGGATCAATCTTGGCTATTTTAAAGATAATACAACTGGATCCATTCAGAACGGATGCAGACTGTTATATTATCATGACGGAAGCGTTTTTGCTGATCCATGACAGATCCAGCAAAAACGCTGGTGTGAAAGTAGCCTTATTTCTCACCATTTCTTTTCAGGAGTGTTACACTCCTGAAAAGGCACAGCATCCTAGCAACATTTCCTTTGCAAAAATCCCAGACTGCAAATGCTTTAGTGTAAGTCTGCAAAAGCCGGCTACAAAACCCCCAAAGGAGCAATAAAAAAATATTCTGGCTTTCTGTATTAAAATTAAGTTCGAAATTCATCAGCTGTTGGGACACTGGGATTAGCAGAAGAGGACGCTCAGGAGTTACAAAATAAAAATAGCCTAGGCTTAAGAATATCAGTGTATGTACAAATGGAACTTTCATTGTTATACTGTAGATGGCTGCCAGGTTAAATATAACACCTGAAAGCAACCGCCTACTGTTATTTGGAACGCTACTGCTAACCTTTAACATTTCCTCAAAGATGTGAAGCACAGTTGGAAAATTAACCAAACTATCCCTTAGCGAGTTTACAAATGTAATATTCTTCATAGAGGCTTCTTTGTACCATTTGGTTTTGGTTCAGCTTTACTTACAATGGAGAAACATGACAAGTTCAATGGTTACAGCTCACCCGTATTAAAGATTAGTAACAGTGTGACAGTTGTTGGGAAATATTCTCCTGTCGAGCCAACAGTCAATGTATTTTTTTGGGCACTGTGGCCATTGTAGTTCAATTCTACTAGATTTAAATTTATGGCACATTGGATGGTCACTTACAGCTCTTGTAAGTGGCCATCCAATGCGCCATAAATTTAAATCTAGTAGAATTGAACTACAATTTACAGCAGTTTATGTAAATGTCACAGGCCACAGAAAGGCAATGTACCCTCCCGCTAAGCCCCTACCTCTTTTCTTGCAACTCTTGGAAAGTGGAAAGAAGAGTAAAAAGGTGCAAATCCACATATAGGTTGCAGGATGCTGTAGTATTACTGTGACCAAAATTCACTGGGGGTCCTATCAGGAAACCTTGCATTATTAAAACTAAAAATAAAGTTTCTTATGTTGCATATTTTTTTCAATATCAAAAATCCATAATATACATTCCAATGCATAGGAATGGTGCGATACAAAACCAGATTCATTTGGTCAGATATTAAGGGGTTCATATATTAAGACCGGCATTTTAGACCCCCTGGGCATCTGCCCACTGGGAAACTTCTCTGTAAGGTCTATGGACAATCCACCCCTGCCTATGTCCCAAAGAACCCCTGTAATTAGAGTTGAGCGAACCGGTCTTTTGGCAGGCTCCAGTTTGGGTTTGGGGGTTTAAGCAAATTACGTAATGGATACTGTTTCCCATGAAATCCATGACGTAATTTAATGCCAGCATGCCAAAAAGAATGCCTTTAGAGTCATTCTGTTTTGCATGCCATAATAATACAAGTGCATGTCCAGCAGAATAGAACCCTCAGGACTGGCCATACACTTGTATTATGCGACATGCCATCACTGAATTACGTGATGGATTCCGTCAGAACGGAATCCATTACGTAACTCACTTAAAACCCCAAACCTGCCAAAAGGCAGGTTCTCTCAACTCTACCTGTAATGAATGAATATAGAAGGAAGCAGAACTAAATAAATTCCTCTGTTACAGATACTGAGGAGGAGATGCTGTACAAAAGTAATCCAGGGTGCTTATGTTTATATACTAGCATTTATTTTATTAATTTTATATAAAAATAACAGGTATGAACAATGGCAGCAGCTGAATGCAGCAGGTCATTATACACAATTGTAGTTATAGAATAATAACCCTTGCCATACGCGAGTCTGGGAATTGAAAACAATTGTTTATTGACACTGAGAAACCAATTTACAGAAAAAGGATAAGTCTCGGGGCACAGTAGTACATATCCACTACAGAAAAAGACTAGAATACTGTCAAGCATGTTTCTACTGAAAGGGAACCACATTACACAGTGTGTCATTGTCTGGCGGGAATAACCTGTATACCGGTAATTTGGAAATGTAAAATGGTGAGGGAGCAGCAAATCTCATTCACAATGAAAGCAACACTGCTGCGTTTGAGGAACAATCCACTGACGGGTTACAGGGTCTCTCACGAGACAACGGCAGAAGTCTTCATTAAAACTCATGTTTTTGCAATAAGCCAAGTAATATTATACTCCAAGGGCTCTTCTACTCTGCCTGATGAACAGGAATTTAACCTTCGTTCACCCTGTCATTGCTGCTTGTAAATTTGTTGGCTGATCAACATCTTTAGTCTTTGGTCATCAAAAAGATTGTTGGCAACACATTGTCCCATCTAAATAGGGGTGTCCTGCAGACAAATGAAAACTTTATAGAAATAAGCATATTTACAATTATTATTCCACAAACTCTCTAATGCTTTGATAATGGCGGTGGGAGTAGTAACTCTCCAAAAGTACTTCCTTGTTTACAGACATATGACTACTGCAGCCAATCATCACTGGTCTGGATGGTTATATATTATATATATATATATATATATATATATATATATATATATATATATTCTAACGTTTTAGGTTTTTTTTTCGTTCACTATGTGGTAAAATTTAACCGTTACCTTCATTCTCTAGGTTTTATAGTTATGTGTACGGAGCTGTGTGAGGGCCAGGGTTGCCAACCATCCAGAAATTTCTGGACAGTCTGTAAACACAGGTGACTTTTCCTGTGTCCGTGAAAAAAAATAGATGTGTCCGTGATTTTTTTGAGGCTGGTGGTAGTTGACTAGATTATTTTGGTGGTAATTCTCATCATTTTACAGCTCACAGTAAATACTGGTAATGAGCTCGTATCAGTATATTGAGCTATAGACAGGTATTACTCATAATCGTCATAATTCATAATGGTTTTCCGATTTGTCTGTAAAAATTGTTGGCTGTCCGTGATTTTGTGATAAGCTGTCCAGAAAAAAGAAAAATTCTGGTTGGCAACTCTGGTGAGGGTTCATTTTTGTGAGGCGACCTGTACTTTTCAATGATCATTTTGAAGTGTGTAACTTTATGATCCTTTTTTAAAAAAAATTTTGGAGAGTTGAGTTTTTTTTTCCCGTTATTACACCATTCGTCATATGGGACTCAGTCATATGCTCAGTCCATTTATGTGGCTCAGCCCAGACAAGTCACAGCACATGCAAGTCCAAAATGTGGTGCTTTCAAAAAAATAAATAAATACATTAAAAAAATAAAATAAAATAAAAAAAAAAAAAAAAAAAATATATATATATATATATATATATATATATACACAGTATATATATATATATATATATATATATATATATATATATATATATCTGGAGGGGGGTTTTTCTGGGGAAGTTTCACTTTATATATAAGGTGAATGTAAAATGCTGGCTCATGAGCCATGGTTAGATAAGATATACCATATAAAAGCCATGCAAGCTGTCATTTTGTATTGCAATGTGTTATCTACTGTACTGTATAGTAATTATAAAACCCCATTGGGAATGCACATAATACATTCCAACGTCAAATATCTGCAAGCAAATGTAGCATGAAAACACAGGGGTTACTGTATACGATTAGCTTCAAGTCCATTCCACAACTGTGCATTTTAGGCCAGGTGCAAATACACCCAGTATTTACTGCCAGATGAAGTAGTTGTAGCTTTGAATCAATGAGAAAAATGCAAGCAATGATTTGAACATTACAGGACACACATGCCATCACAGACAGGAAGCCTTCTTTTGTATAGTGCCAGGCTAATGAAAAAGTCAAACAGGACAGCTGACACAGCGTGAACTGTTAGCGTGTGGTTCTCTGACTTGGTTAAGGCCAATCCACATTAAATTCTCGAGGGAAATTTGGTTAAAGAGGACCCTTCACCACAAAATGCAATGTCATCTGAAAGGACCATGTTATAGAGCAGATTATATATATATATATATATATATATATATATATTGTTGGAAAAGATTCAGCAAAACTTGGAATTTATACATTTGTATCTTTGCTTTTTTTCCACCTCCTGTGAACAGCTATTGGTACAGGAGGGAGGAGTTATCAGTGATTGATAGCACTGTGTGTATAAGAGATGGCAGTCAGTCACTGATAACACTTCCCTCCTGTACAGATACAAGTGCGTCTCAATAAATTAGAATATCAAAAAGTTTTTTTTTTCAGTAATTCAATGCAAAAAGTGAAACCCATATATTATATAGAGTCAATACAAACAGAGTGAACTTTTTCAAGTGCTTATGTTGACGATTATGGCTTACAGCCAAAGAAAACCCAAAAGTCATTATCTCAGAAAATTAGAATATTATATTAGACCAACTGTATTTTTTTTTTTTAAACGCAGAAATGTTGGCCAAATGAAAAGTATGTACAGGAAATGCACTCAATACTTGGTTGGGGGTCCTTTTGCATGAATGACTGCATCAATGTTGCATGGAGGTGATCAGCCTGTGGCACTGCAGCGGTGTTATGGAAGCCCAGATTGCTTTGATAGCAGCCTTCAGCTTGTCTGCATTGTTGGGTCTGGTGTCTCATCTTCCTCTTGACAATACCCCATAGATTCTCTATGGGGTTAAGGTCAGGCGAGTTTGTTGGCCAGTCAAGCACAGTGATACTGTGGTTATTAAACCAGGTATTGGTACTTTTGGCAGTGTGGACAGGTTTTTAGTCTTACCGGTAAATAGGTTTCCAGAAGTCCCGACATGACAGCACCATGGAGGATGTCCCATTGGTCTCTGTAGGGACAGGAAGCACGAGAGGTTAAAAGGCCCCTCCCCTCCCCGCACTCCAGTGTTTACAAATCACTACACCGGAATAATGCAACTCTATTTTATTATAGTCACAATGTTAACATCACATTGGAACAATAATCAACAGAAAAATATGCAAGAAGAACATAAGGGGGGGAATACCCAGTGCTGTCATGTCGGGACTTCTGGAAACCTATTTACCGGTAAGACTAAATTCCTGTTTCCAGGACGTCCCTCCATGACAGCACCATGGAGAGCTACCAAATCAAGGTAGTTAGGGGGGGACCACTGCTTGCAGGACCTTGCGACCAAATGCCAGATCCTGCTTGGCCAAAACGTCTAACTTATAGTGTTTTGTGAATGTGTGGAAACTTGACCACGTAGCCGCCCTGCAGATCTGATCTATTGAAGCATCTGCTCTCTGGGCCCAAGATGCAGACACCGCTCTCGTCGAGTGTGCTCTCACAGATAATGGACAAGGAAGGTTCTCCAGATTGTACGCTTCCTTGATGGTATCTCTGATCCATCTAGCAATAGTCTGTTTTGATGCTTTCCTTCCTTTGTTTTTCCCTGCAAACTGGATGAAAAGATTAGAAGATGTCCTCCAAGGTTCCGTTCTTTCCAAATAGGACAGAATGGTTCTCCTGACGTCCAGGCAGTGAAATTTCTGTTCTTGGACCTTCTGGGGAGAGGTACAAAAAGAAGGTAGAATTATTTCTTGCTCTCTGTGGAACGAAGAAACCACCTTAGGAAGAAATGAAGGATCCAGCCTTAGAATGATGCGATCATCAAGGATCCTTAGGTATGGGTCTGAAATAGAGAGAGCTTGGATCTCCCCTACTCTGCGAGCTGTGGTGATGGCAATTAAGAAGGCAGCTTTAAGCGAGAGAAGCCTCTCTGAAATCTCCCCAATTGGCTCAAAGGGAGGATCACAGAGAGCCTTCAGGACGATATTCAGGTCCCAGGCTGGAACAGAAGGTCTTAAGGTAGGCCAAAGCCTCCCAATAGCACAAACGAATCTTTTAATCCATCTATGCTCCGCAAGAGGAGTATCCAGGAAACAAGAAAGGGCCGAAATCTGTACTCTCAGGGTGCTAGGCCTGAGACCCATGTTAAACCCTAGTTGGAGAAAGTCCAGAATTTGGCTTATAGAAGGAGCTGCAGAACCTGGATGATTTAAGTTAAACCAGGAACTGAACTTCTTCCAAACCTTACCATAGATAGCCGCAGTCACCGGTTTCTTACTATGCAGCAAAGAAGAGATTACCTCCTCCGAGAGACCTTTGCTCCTTAACATCTGCCTCTCAGGATCCAGGCAGTCAGTTTGAGCCTGCTGACGTCCGGGTGATGGATGGGACCCTGAAGGAGCAGATCCTCTCTCACTGGAAGGGGAAACGGGTCTTGTATGGATCTCTCCCTGATCTCTGAAAACCAGCCCCTCTTGGGCCAGGATGGTGCAATCAGGATCAGGACTGTGGAACTCGATCTTAGTTTTTTTAGTACCGCCGGGATCAGAGGTAAGGGCGGGAATGCATAACATAGATTGAAGTCCCAAACCTGCGACAAGGCATCTACCCCTCTGGGATTGTCCCTTGGGTTCAGCGAGAAGAATTGATCCGTCTGAGAGTTGACTCTTGTCGCAAACAGATCTATTTGAGGACAGCTCCACCTGTTGCAAATAAGGTTGAAAACTTCCCTGTTTAACGACCACTCTCCCGGACGGATGTTTTGCCGGCTCAAATAGTCTGCTTTTGTGTTGTAAGTCCCTTTCAGGTGAATTGCTGAGACGGACAAGACAGTTCTCTCTGCCCAGGAGAATATTCTGTCTGCTAATCCTTGAAGAAGAGGGCTCCTCGTCCCTCCCTGCCTTTTTAGATAACAGACGGTGGTCATGTTGTCCGAAAGCAACTTTACATGATGGTTTCTCAACAGATGTTCGGCCGCCCTGAAGGATTCTAGAACAGCTTTTAGCTCCCTGAAGTTTGATGACCTCTGACGGTCCAGGGCGGACCATACACCCTGAAAGGAAAACTCTCCTACTTGGGCTCCCCATCCTCTCAGACTGGCGTCTGTGGTCACAGTTACTACTGGCATCGGATCCCACGGGACACCCAATTGAAGAATCTGCGGATCTAGCCACCATTTCAGAGAGTCCTTTACTGCTGTAGTAAGAAGGGTCTTTGAATCCAGGGACTGATTGTTTCTGTCCCAAGAAGACAGGATTAACATTTGTAGTTGTCGAGAGTGGAACTGCGCCCATGGGATTACTGGAATGCAGGAAGTCATGAGGCCCAGAATCCTCATTGCCTCCCTAAGTGAGCAGTATCTGCGATCCCTGAATTGTGATATTTTCGCTATCAAGGAGACTTGTTTCTCCTGGGGCAGATAAGATCTCTGATTCACCGAGTCTAATTCTGTTCCCAGAAATACTTTCCTTGAAGCCGGAAGGAGATCTGATTTTTTGTAGTTCAGGATCCACCCCAGCCGTTCCATGAGGGCCCTGGTCTGTGCTAGATCCTGAATTAATAAATCCCTTGTACTTGCAATTAGCAGGAAGTCGTCGAGATAAGGTATTATTGTAATCTGTTGATTCCTGAGGAAGGCCATCATCTCTGCAACTACCTTTGTGAATAAACGAGGGGCAGAGGAGATTCCGAAGGGCAGGCATGTGAACTGGTAATGGAATATTTCTTTCCCTGATTTTACTGCAAACCTTAGGTATTGTTGAAACTGTTGGTGAATAGGAACGTGGTAGTACGCGTCCTTCATGTCTATTGTACACATGAAGGCGCCCGGAGGTATGAGAGGAATAGTGGATTTTATGGATTCCATCTTGAACCGCCGGTAAGCTATACACCGGTTCACTCCTTTTAAGTTTATTATCGTCCTGAACGAGTTGTCGGGTTTTTTTTATCAGGAAAAGTCGGGAATAGTAGCCCCTGAACCTCTGAGATAGGGGAACAGGGGTGATCGCATTCTGAAGAACTAGTTTCTGAATGTCCGCTAGAAGCTGAGATTGAAGGGAGGTTGATCTGAAATGGGTCATCTGAAACTTTCTTGGGGGACGTCTCCAGAAATCCAATCTGAACCCTTCTTTCAAGGAGTCCAGGATCCATTGGTTCCCTGATATCTGAGCTCACTCTTCTACGAAGTATTTCAGTCTTCCTCCCACTGGCCTGGCGTCATTGTTTTGATGAGGTATTGGAAGGGTTTGGGTTAAGGAGGAACCCTCTCCCTCTACCACCCTTCGGGTAACTCCATCTGCCTGTCTTGCCTTTCCCTCTGGAAGGAGCATTCTGAAATGTTTTGGAGGGTTTGCGAAAGGACACCTGTTTTCTGGGTCTTTCCTCTGGAAACCCCCTCTTTTTATCTGCCGTTTTTTCGAGAATTGTATCTAGAACAGACCCAAACAGGTAAGACCCCGAAAACGGAATTGCACACAATTTATTTTTCGACGCAATGTCACCCGACCAGGGTTTAATCCAGAGAGCCCTCCTGGCAGAATTCGATAAGGCACCGTTCCTTGCCACACAACGGATGGATTCAGCCGAGGCGTCCGCCAGGAACGCCGTAGCCATCTTAAGGAGTGGAATGGACTCTAGGATCTCCTCTCTAGCTGTTTTCATTTTCAGGTGATTTTCAAGCTGGTCTAGCCATAGACTCATGGCTCTAGCGACTGACGTAGCGGCAATGTTGGTGTTAATGCCTACCGCTGCCGACTCCCAAGCTTTTTTAAGGGCCCCGTCAATCTTTCTATCCATAGGATCCTTCAACTGAGAGGAATCCTCAAAGGGGATAGTAGTTCTTTTTGCGACTTTTGCCACTTGAATGTCGACTTTGGGAATTTCGTCCCATAATTTTGTCTCCTCTGGGTCGAATAAAAGTCTGCTTTTAAATTCACGGGAGAGGTATAGCTTTTTATCCGCCTCCTCCCATTCTCCCTTAATTAACTCTTTCAGATTTTTATTTACTGGAAAGAGTCTTTTCCTTTTTGCCACTAAGCCTCCAAACATATCATCCTGCACCGAGCGGGCTGGTTCTTCTTCTTCTACCGCCATTGTTTCTCTGACGGCAGAAAGGAGAGACTCCAAATCTTCGTTAGAGAAAAAATATCTGCCGGGATTCTGGGACTTAGAAGAAGAGTGCGGTCTTCCTTCTTCCTCTAATTCCCCTTCGGATAGATACGGTGGCTCCTCCGAATCTGAGTCTAATAAGACCCTCGGCCTCTTGCGGGGGGGCGGGGACGGATTAGCCACAGGTGCCATGCTGGATACAGATGCCTGTACTTCCTCCCGTATAAGATTACGCAAATCTGACATAAAGGACGGCTGTTCTTCTTTAAGAATATTAGCCAGACAGTCCTGGCAAAGCTGCTTCTTGTAAGAATCCAAGAGACGCTTTGCACAGGTGGCACACTTTTTTGATTTCTTTTTGAGGGAGTCAGATTTCCGAGCCGGTTCTTTCTCCACCTAAAGGGGAGCAAGAAGGACAGGGATTTTACCGGCTCACCTGGAAGAAGTTAAATAGAATACTCTCAGGGAGAGCAACTTACGTGAGCCATCTCAGGGGGGGCTGTTGCAGTTTCAGACCCGCCAGCACTAGGGACCTCCATGATGAGCAAAGCATGTAACAAAAAGGCAGGCATTATATACTCACCGGGCCCCCCCCCCCTGACGCCGCACAGCTCCCCACCTCTTCAGGAGGAGGGACTCAATTCCAGAGGAAGAGTCACCTTCGCTCCCAGCGCGAGACCCAGGCTACCCGGGTCTCCAGCGCTGCTGCTGGACGCCGCCATGATCCACCGGAGCTCCCGGCCTTCTGGTCACGTGACCTGCCGGGCTGCCGACATCTTCCGGTCACGTGACCCGCCGGACTGCCGACGTCTTCCGGCCACGTGACCACCGCGTCTGCAGCCCAGAGGAGGAAAGAGCCGCCGAGCCCAGAGCTCCACAGGAGAAGCGGCGTCGGCACCCCGATACCGCGGCCACCAGATGGTATCGGGGAGGGCTAGGGGACCTCTTCCCAGAGAGGTGCTGGCCCAGAAAAACCCGCCGGACTGAAGAGAGGAGGGCCCCTTCTCCAGCCAGCATACCGGGTAATCTTCTCTCTTCATCCCCGTAGGGACTCTGCTTCCCATTATCCCTGTAGGGACAGGAAGAACACTGGAGTGCGGGGAGGGGAGGGGCCTTTTAACCTCTCGTGCTTCCTGTCCCTACAGAGACCAATGGG
Organism: Rhinella marina; assembly: GCA_900303285.1. NCBI lineage: Eukaryota > Metazoa > Chordata > Amphibia > Anura > Bufonidae > Rhinella > Rhinella marina. Next base: position 19,185 of record ONZH01013252.1, on the reverse strand, counting down.
ACATCCTCCATGGTGCTGTCATGGAGGGACGTCCTGGAAATATAAATTTCATCTCCAAAAAGCTTATCGGCAGAGGGAAGCATGAAGTGCTCTAAAATTTCCTGGTAGATGGCTGCACTGACTTTGGTCTTGATAAAACACAGTGGACCTACACCAGCAGATGACATGGTTCCCAAAAAATCACTGATTGTGGAAACTTCACACTAGACCTCAAGCAGCTTGGATTAAAAGTCTCTCCACTCTTCCTCTAGACTCTGGGACCTTGATTTCCAAATGAAATGCAACATTTCATTCAAAATGAGAACAACACTTTTGACCACTGAGCAACAGTTCAGTTCTTTTTCTCCTTGGCCCAGGTAAGACGCTTCTGGTGTTGTCTATTGGTCATGAGTGGCTTGACACATGGAACGCGACACTTGTAGCCCATGTCCTGGATACGTCTGTGTGTGGTGGCTCTTGAAGCAGTCCACTCCTTGTGAATCTCCCCCAAATTTAGGAAAGGCCTTTTCTTAACAATCCTATTAAGGCTGCGGTTCTCCCTGTTGCTTGTGCACCTTTTTCTACCATACTTTTTCTTTCCACTCAACTTTCCATTAATATGCTTTGATACACTGTGAACCGCCAGCTTCTTTAGAAATGACCTTTTGTGGCTTACCCTCCTTGTGGAGTGTGTCAATGACAGCCTTCTGGACATCTGTCAAGTCAGCAGTCTTCCCCATGATTGTGTCGCCTACTGAACCAGACTAAAGGGACCTTTTTAAAGGCTTAGGAAGCCTTTGTAGGCGTTTTGGGTTAATTATTCTTATTTTCTGAGATAATGAATTTTGTGTTTTCCTTGGCTGTAAGCCATACTCATCAACATTAACATAAATAACCACTTTGAAAAAAAAAAAAAAACTTTGATGATATTCTAATTTATTGAGATGCACTTGTAGGTATTTGAAGGAGGTGGAAAAATATAAAATGTATAAAATGTATTTACTATGTTCAATGTGCAATAAAACTGACCAGTTACTTTCATTCTACAGGTGAGTAAGAATCCGGCGATATCGTATTTTTCGCTTTATAAGACACACCCGATGATAAGACACACCACAGGTTTTAGAGTAGGAAAATAAGAAAAAAAATATCAGACCCCCCATAAATTTCAGAACATCACATCAGACCCCCATCAGACCTCAGATCAGCCCTTTCAGACCCCCATCAGACCTCAAATCAGCCCACTCAGCCCCCATCAGACCTCAAATCAGCCAATCGGCCCACATATCAGCCCACAGGGCCCTTATCAGACCTCAGATCAGCCCACTGTGCCCCCACCATATCTCAGATCAGCCCACTGCGCCCCCATATCAGCCCACTCTGCCCCATCAGATCTCAGATAAGCCCATCAGAGCAAAATAAAAAATAAAAAAAACACTTCTCCTGTGCCGCGGCTCCGCTCCAGGTCCAGCGCTCCTCAGTCTTCTCCTGCCGCAGGAGCTCACAGGACAGACACACAAACGCGATTTAAACAGCGCAGGTAAGCGGCGGCCTTACAGCAGCTATGGCACCCGCTCTACGCCATCTTTAAAGACCCGTCCACCTTTACCATGTCAGTTAGTACTTTTAGTTCTTCAGGTGTTATAATGTGAAGCCAAGATTGTATTATTGCTTTTATTAACTGAATTTTATCCCTTGGTTGCCTCTGACTAACAAGTTTCCTTAACCCCTTCCCACTGCAGGTTAGGGACTTGCCGCCCAGCGCCATAGCACTACGGCGCGCTGATCGGGCGGGTGCAGGAGCTGCGCCGGCCCGATCAGCGTCGGGGGTCCAGCTGTGCCCAGTAGCCGGACCCCTGCTGAATGTGCCGGCGCATTAACCCTTCATGTGCCGTGGTCAAATATCGCATGATCCACCCCGCCAGGTGAACACAGTAAAAAAAAAAAAAGTGCCAAAACAGCCATTTTTTGGTCACTTGCCCTAACAAAAAGTGTAAAAGCAGGCGATCAAAAATAAGGCGTATTTACCCCAAAATGGTACCAATCAAACAGTCATCTTATCCCACAGAAATTGATACCCTACCTAAGACAATCGCCAAAAAATTTAAAAAAATATGGTTCTCAGAAAAAAGCAACACAAAAACAAGATTTAATTCTGTTCAAAAATACATTTAATGTGTAAAACTTAACAAAAATACAAATGTTAGACATATTGGGTATCGCCGCGTCCATAACAACCTGCTCTATAAACATATCCCATTAGACTCACCCTCAGGTGAACGCTGTAAAATTTTTTTAAAAAAAACTATGACAAAACAGCCCTTTTTTGTCACCGTGCCTCACAAAAAGTGTAACACCAAGCGATCAAAAAGGCTTATGTACCTCAAAATGGTACCATGGAAACGGTCACCTCATCCCGCAAAAAGTAAGACCCCACATAAGACAATAACTCAAAAAATAAAAACTAATGGCACCCGCAAACCAATCCATCAAAATCTCTGCTGCAAAATCCATATGGCGCTCCTTCTGTTCTGAATCCTGCCATGTGCCCCCACAGCAGTTTATTACCACATATGGGGTGTTGTGTATTCAGGAGAAAATGGGGAACACATTATGGGGTGCTTTTCTCATGTTAGCCCTTGTGAAAAAATTTGGGGCTAAAGCAACATTTTATTGGAAGAAATGAAACTTTTTATTTTCACAGCCAAGTGTTTCCAAATTCCGTAAAACGCTTAGGGGGTCAAAGTGGTCAGTACCCCCCTTAATATATTCTTTGAAGGGTGTAGTTTCCACAGTGGGGTCACTTTGAGGGTTTCCACTCTAGGGGTACGCCAGGGTCTCTCAATTACAAAATGGTGCCTAAAAACCATTCTAGCAAAATCTGCCTCCAAAATCTGTATGGCTCTCCTTTCCTTCTGACCACTGCCACAAACCCATAGAGACGTTTACCACCACATTTGGGGTATTTCTGTAAACTGCGGAATCAGAGTAATGTATATTGAGGTTTAGTTTGCCGTTAACCCTTGCTGTGTTGCAACAAAAAATTAACATGAAAAATCTGCATAAAAATGACATTTTGCCTCTATTTTCCTTTAAATCTTGTAGATCACCTAAAGGGTTAACAAAGTTTGTAACAGCAGTTTTAAATAATTTGATGGGTGCAGTTTCTAAAATGGGTTAATTTATGGGTGGTTTCCATTACGCATGCCCCGCAAAATCACTTTATATCTGAACTGGTGCTTAAAAAAAATGGTTTGGGAAATTTTGTTGAAAATTAGAAAAATGGCTTCTAAACTTCAATGCCTTCTAACCTCCTAAAAAAGTAAAATGACATTTTTTTAAATGATACCAACATAAAGTAGACATATGGGGAATGTAAAATAATAATTATTTTTGGAGGTATTACTATGTATTTTGAAAGTAGAGAAATTGAAATTTGGAAATTTGCTAATTTTTCTAAATTTTTGCTAAATCTTTTTTTTTTATAAATAAAAATTAAATATTTTGCAGCAAATTTACTACTGTCGTGAAGCACAATATGTGACAAGAAAATCTCAGAATGGTCTGGATAAGTAAAAGCATTCCAAAGTTATTACCACATAAAGTGAAACATGTCAGATTAGCAAAAAATGGCCTAGGCAGGAAGGTGAAAACAGGCCCGGGGTTGAAAGGGTTAATCAGCTGCACAGATTTCCGATGGGGTTAAGGTCAAGGTTATTTCCTAGCCATTCTAGCAATGTAATAGGATTATCCTGGAACTATTTTTTGCTTGATTCAACAGCATGATATGGGGCCGAACAGTAAGGCTTCATTATCTTGGAAAACAAGGCTTTAGCTTTGGCTCAAATATGGTATTTTGTTTGTTTATATATTTTTGGCATTAACAATCCCACTAATCATACATTTTGCCCTCACCTTCTGTCCACATCCCCAGACCATAACACTACCTGGGCGGTTCACTCTAGCGGTAATGCAATCCGCATGTAAATCTTCAATTCTCCTTATGTACTTGGTAGATACTAGTCTCATCACTGCAGATGATCCTGTCCCATCATTCCTCTGTCCAGTTAACATAGGTTTTATCTCACTGTAATCTTTTCAGTCTTTGTGTTATTGATACAAATAGTTTTTTTTCATGGAATTCTAACCTTTAGACCAACATCTTTCAGCCTGCACTGAACAGTCCCTGCACTCAATGTTAAACCACATTGAGACACAGATGATTTTCTTCTGTTACCTAGATACAGTTTTTTTCTCATATATCACCACCTTCTGCTGTGCCCTTTTTCCTGCCTTTAACAATCTCGTTTTGTAGCGACCAAGTCTTCTCATACCTCCTCAAAAGTTTCAACTCACATCCTTTGGTGAGTTTTCACTGAAATCATAAGTATTACCTTGCTCACACAATTACTATTTCACCTCTTTTCCTGGGTGAAGTGAATGGGGCTGAGCTGCGCCCAGGCCATGAGACCTATAGTCGTGATGTCACTGGCCTGCGAGAAGGCAATGGTGCTACTGCGAGCGTCGCTGCCTTCTTAAACTGCTTATTGGCGTTTATAAAACACATATATATACACAATGTCTAACCGCTACACTGATGCCTCCACTCTGCAATTCATTGCACTGGTTGCCTATACAGTATAGGAATCAGTTTAAACTGCTCATTGTCATCCACAAAGCTCTCCACAGTGCTCAATCCCCTTCATTTCCTCTATCATTTCTGTCTACCACGCCAACTGTGCTCTATGCTCTACAAATGATTTACGACCCCTCACTACCATCTTCAAGACTTCTCCCAAGCTGCACCAGTTCTCTAGAATTTCCTACCCCAAATAATTAGGTAAATTCACAACATCTAGAGTTTTAGGCGCTCCCTAAAAACACTTTAGAGTGGCCTATTACATCCCCTAATCTAACTCTTCTCCATTCACCCCACCCCTTCAACATCTTTTTTCTGAACTTGATCCATCATACACTATCCACCATACCGCATGCACTCAAAAGCACTACAAATATTGGCTGGTGACAGGCTCATGCAAGTTTATATCTACTTCCCCATTTGTGTTAAGATCGCTGGACCATTGTACAAAACACGCACTTTTACCTTCTGTAGAACCCCCATCTCCTCATAGAATGTAAGCTCTCATGCGCAGGACCCGCATTCCTCATTTTAATTGTTGACTGGTCTGTTAATCTGTAATGTATGATTTTGTTTGTACATGAACCTTCTGGTTATAAAGCACTGCGAAGATATGTTGGAGCTATAGAAATAAAGATTATTATTAGAGATGAGCGAACGTGCTTGTAACGAGCACTGTACCACTCGGCTCCCCTGCGCTCGCATGGGCGCAGGCAGCCACTTCAGTCCTCCTAACCCAACGGAAGCATGCGAGTGCAGGGGAGCCGAGCGGTACAGTGCTCGTTACGAGCACGTTCGCTCAACTCTAATTATTATTCTACATGGTAGTATCAAAAGAAATAATCAAACAGATATGGTGTATCTATCTAGCAACTATGGATAGATTGTATTAAGTATGAGTAAACTGATTTAGCAATATAGGTATTTATTCATAATACTGTAGTAAGTAGATAAAAGAAATAGTAAGTAGATAAAAAATATAGTGATCTTAGACCATTAAAATACAATATTAATTCCAATAAATACAATGTTAGAAAAATCCAGCTTTCAAAGTTCTGCAGATGTCATCGCTGGAAGTTGTACAATGCCGATTATAAAAATGTAAGAATAAAAAAAATATCAAAAAATGCAAAAAATAAAAAATGGAAAATAAAAATATGAGAGTTTGTTTGTATATATCGAGGTATATACCTCCCTTAAATGGATGTAGAGTTTTGTTCCAAGGAGAAAGGTAGGTTCTACATGTAGTTCCTTTATGACTTTCAGTTCCTTGTATTTATATATATGATTTTGATCCTTTTTAGACTATACTTCCAATCCTTTAGTGGTAGGTAGTGGCATAGGATCATCAACACACTGTAATATGTTTGTAAACCAAATAATAGTCTCCCAATATAATAGCTTTACTTAGGGATGCAAGGTTGCAGGTACATTACCCTTCCCGGTGGCCTGTATTGGTCCTCTGTCTTCAGACAGCAATGAAGTATGTGGGAACGCACAGTCTTTTAGTGCGCACTACGGCGCCGATATCAGAGACCCACGGTACGCCACGTGGGACGCCGTAGTAAGCGCTAAAAGACTGTGCTCTCCCACATACTTCATTGCTGTCTTAAGACAGAGGATCAATACAGGCCACCTCCCCGGGAAGGGTAATGTACCTGCAACCTTGTATCCCTAAGTAAAGCTATTATATTGGGAGACTATTATTTGGTTTACAAACATATTACAGTGTGTTGATAATAATCCTATGCTACTACCTACCACTAAAGGATTGGAAGTATAGACTAAAAAGGATCAATATAAAATTATATATATATATATATATATATATATATATATATATATATATATATACATACATACATACATACATACACACACACATACATACATACATACATACACACACATACATATACACATACACACACACATACACATATACACACACACATACAAGGAACTGAAAGTCATACTGAAAGTCAAAGGAACTACTTGTGGAACCTACCTTTCTCCTTGGAACAAAACTCTCCATCCATTTAAGGGAGGTATATACCTAGATCTATACAAACAAACTCATATATTTTTATTTTCCATTTTTTATTTTTTGCATTTTTTGTTAAATTTTTAATTTAATTTACAGGCCGAACTGGATGGACAGATGTCTTTTTTCGGCCTTATAAACTATGTTACTATGTTACTATGTAATTCTTACATTTTTATAATCGGCATTGTACAACTTCCAGCGATGACATCTGCAGAACTTTGAAAGCTGGATTTTTCTAACATTGTATTTATTGGAATTAATATTGTATTTTAATGGTCTAAGATCACTATATTTTTTATCTACTTACTATTTCTTTTATCTACTTACTATTATGAATAAATACCTATATTGCTAAATCAGTTTACTCATACTTAATACAATCTATCCATAGTTGCTAGATAGAGTGTGCACACCATATCTGTTTGATTATTTCTTATTTTCACGATTATTGGGTAAAATTGCTGGTTGTTAGCACCTCACATCCTATATTACACAGAGGTGAGCCACTAAATACTTTGTGCTTTCCATTTTAGTATCAAAAGAAGCAGTATCTTGTTCCAAACAAGTGTCCAGAAATTCTCCCTTTTTTTGAGAGCAGCAGCACAATGTGAATGTGGAAGGAGCCAGATAAGGCAGTAAATGTGCAACCGTGTAGAAGTAATGGTAGTGGCAGTATGGGGATTAGCAGCTGTGGCAGCAGCAGCCATACAGTATGGAATATGACAGCAGGCAGACAGCAGCATGATTGGGCCAGTGATAAATATCCATCTTTAGCAATGGCAGATCTATTCATTGGATTCACGGATCTATGCCTCATTCATTTTGACAAGTGCAATGTTTTGTACACTGGTGGAGGACATGTTTGTCCGCTTGGGTGTAATGATGCCACCTGCCATGTTGAAAACCCTCTCTGAGATGCAGAGGCGTAGCTAGAGGTTCAGCACAGGGGGGGCGAAACATACTTGAGTGGGCCCCCCACTTATTGGCTTCCCAAACGCACGATTCCAACTTCACAGGCACATACTACTAGTTGTGGTTATAATATTGTATTAGAAAGATGACTGTATAAACTGCTAGATCATCTATGCTGCTAAGTACAGTACAATAGACTTTCTACATACCCTACTCTAAATACTCTACCACATAATGCAGTGAAATATAGGAGTAATAGGAGTAAAAAACAAGAGGACTCCTATGTTAAAGGAAACCTGTCCACAGTTTTTACATCACTAAACTAACAGTCCCCTGCCCCCATCAGACCTCAGATCATCAGAATGTGCCCCCCATCAGACCTCAGATCAGTGTATTGTGCCCCATCAGACCTCAGATCAGCAGAATATGCCCCCATCAGACCTCACATCAGCCTACTGTGCCCCCATCAGACCTCACATCAGCCTACTGTGCCCCCATCAGACCTCACATCAGCGTATTGTGCCCCATCAGACCTCAGATCAGCGTATTGTACCCCATCAGACCTCAGATCAGCACAATGTGCCCCCATTAGTCCTCACATCAGCCTACTGTGCCCCCATCAGACCTCAGATCAGCGTATTGTGCCCCCATCAGACCTCCGATCAACAGAATGTGCCACCATCAGACCTCAGATCAGCGTATTGTGCCACATCAGACCTCAGATCAGCATATTGTGCCCCCATCAGACCTCAGATCAGCAGAATGTGCCCCCATCAGACCTCAGATCAGCGTATTGTGCCCCATCAGACCTCAGATCAGCGTATTGTGCCCCATCAGACCTCAGATCAGCGTACTGTGCCCCCATCAGACCTCAGATCAGCGTACTGTGCCCCCATCAGACCTCAGATCAGCGTACTGTGCCCCCATCAGACCTCAGATCAGCGTATTGTGCCCCATCAGACCTCAGATCAGCGTACTGTGCCCCCATCAGACCTCAGATCAGCCTACTGTGCCCCCATCAGACCTCACATCAGCCTACTGTGCCCCCATCAGACCTCAGATCAGCGTATTGTGCCCCCCACCAGACCTCAGATCAGCGTATTGTGCCCCCATCAGACCTCAGATCAGCGTATTGTGCCCCCCATCAGACCTCACATCAGCGTATTGTGCCCCCATCAGACCTCAGATCAGCTTAATGTGCTCCCATCAGACCTCAGATCAGCGTATTGTGCCCCCATCAGACCTCATATCAGCAGACTGTGCCCCCATCAGACCTCATATCAGCCTACTGTGCCCCTATCAGACCTCAGATCAGCGTATTGTGCCCCCATCAGACCTCAGATCAGCAGACTGTGCCCCCATCAGACCTCATATCAGCAGACTGTGCCCCCATCAGACCTCATATCAGCAGACTGTGCCCCCATCAGACCTCATATCAGCAGACTGTGCCCCCATCAGACCTCATATCAGCCTACTGTGCCTCTATCAGACCTCAGATCAGCATATTGTGCCCCCATCAGACCTCATATCAGCAGACTGTGCCCCCATCAGACCTCATATCAGCCTACTGTGCCCCTATCAGACCTCAGATCAGCTTAATGTGCTCCCATCAGACCTCAGATCAGCAGACTGTGCCCCCATCAGACCTCATATCAGCAGACTGTGCCCCCATCAGACCTCATATCAGCAGACTGTGCCCCCATCAGACCCCATATCAGCCTACTGTGCCTTTATCAGACCTCAGATCAGCATATTGTGCCCCCATCAGACCTCATATCAGCAGACTGTGCCCCCATCAGACCTCATATCAGCCTACTGTGCCCCTATCAGACCTCAGATCAGCGTATTGTGTCCCCATCAGACCTCAGATCAGCAGACTGTGCCCCCATCAGACCTCATATCAGCAGACTGTGCCCCCATCAGACCTCATATCAGCCTACTGTGCCCCTATCAGACCTCAGATCAGCATATTGTGCCCCCATCAGACCTCAGATCAGCATATTGTGCCCCCATCAGACCTCATATCAGCAGACTGTGCCCCCATCAGACCTCATATCAGCCTACTGTGCCCCTATCAGACCTCAGATCAGCTTAATGTGCTCCCATCAGACCTCAGATCAGCGTATTGTGCCCCCATCAGACCTCATATCAGCAGACTGTGCCCCCATCAGACCTCATATCAGCCTACTGTGCCCCTATCAGACCTCAGATCAGCGTATTGTGCCCCCATCAGACCTCAGATCAGCAGACTGTGCCCCCATCAGACCTCATATCAGCAGACTGTGCCCCCCATCAGACCTCATATCAGCAGACTGTGCCCCCATCAGACCTCATATCAGCCTACTGTGCCTCTATCAGACCTCAGATCAGCATATTGTGCCCCCATCAGACCTCATATCAGCAGACTGTGCCCCCATCAGACCTCATATCAGCAGACTGTGCCCCTATCAGACCTCAGATCAGCGTATTGTGCCCCCATCAGACCTCAGATCAGCAGACTGTGCCCCCATCAGACCTCATATCAGCAGACTGTGCCCCCATCAGACCTCATATCAGCCTACTGTGCCCCTATGAGACCTCAGATCAGCATATTGTGCCCCCATCAGACCTCAGATCAGCATATTGTGCCCCCATCAGACCTCATATCAGCAGACTGTGCCCCCATCAGACCTCATATCAGCCTACTGTGCCCCTATCAGACCTCAGATCAGCGTATTGTGCCCCCATCAGACCTCAGATCAGCAGACTGTGCCCCCATCAGACCTCATATCAGCAGACTGTGCCCCCATCAGACCTCATATCAGCCTACTGTGCCCCTATCAGACCTCAGATCAGCTTAATGTGCTCCCATCAGACCTCAGATCAGCGTATTGTGCCCCCATCAGACCTCATATCAGCAGACTGTGCCCCCATCAGACCTCATATCAGCCTACTGTGCCCCTATCAGACCTCAGATCAGCGTATTGTGCCCCCATCAGACCTCAGATCAGCAGACTGTGCCCCCATCAGACCTCATATCAGCAGACTGTGCCCCCATCAGACCTCATATCAGCCTACTGTGCCTCTATCAGACCTCAGATCAGCATATTGTGCCCCCATCAGACCTCATATCAGCAGACTGTGCCCCCATCAGACCTCATATCAGCAGACTGTGCCCCCATCAGACCTCATATCAGCCTACTGTGCCCCTATGAGACCTCAGATCAGCATATTGTGCCCCCATCAGACCTCAGATCAGCATATTGTGCCCCCATCAGACCTCATATCAGCAGACTGTGCCCCCATCAGACCTCATATCAGCCTACTGTGCCCCTATCAGACCTCAGATCAGCGTATTGTGCCCCCATCAGACCTCAGATCAGCAGACTGTGCCCCCATCAGACCTCATATCAGCAGACTGTGCCCCCATCAGACCTCATATCAGCCTACTGTGCCCCTATCAGACCTCAGATCAGCCCAGCGTGCAGCGTCAGGTCATAGTGCGCGCCGCCAGGGAAGAGAGCAGAGCGCGGACCGGAGGGCAGCCGCAGCGCAGAACAGGTAAGTAAAGTTTTTTATTTTAATCCTATGTGGCTGGGTGGGCTGATCTGAGGTCTGATGGGGGTCCCTAAATACAAGTGAGCGCTTCCATAATGGAAGCGCTCACTTGTATTCGCCTGATAGAAGGCAAGGTCATCCTTGCTGGGGCCCCCCCTGAGTCACTGGGCCCGGAGCCGTCGCCCCCCCTGCCCCCCCGGTAGCTACGCCACTGCTGAGATGACATTGCAGGTTGGACAAGACAATCTAGTGAGAGCAAACCCACTGCTCCAATCTGCCTGCCCAGAAGTCCATAATCCAGTTCTTTCTGGCCCTACTCCCACTGTGATAATTGGTCGTCATGGCCATCGTCAGAGTCATCAGCAGCAGCCTCACCCTCCTGCATCAGCGACTCCACCTCCTCCACTTCGTCCTCCATGGGTCTTCATCAGTGCCGGTCCCTAACAGCTACAGGGCAACCTGCAAAATATGAAATCTGTTCTTCCACATCCCTTGTTGCAGCATGGTGGTGGTGGTGGTGGGGGGTGACATAATTGATGTTGTCCCTATTCACAAATCTGGTTGTCTCTTTGAAAGGAACGAGTATGCAAAAAGGTCTCCTTGATGAGCTGCCAACACATGCTCCCTGCTGTGATGGTGGCATGCATCTGTATGTTATTTCGGCCAAATGCAGTACAGTCACAATGTTCCTGCCATTTCAGCTGACCACTTTGCCCAGTTGTAGTTGGCAGGCAGTCATCTAGTGGAAAACTTGTTTCTTGATACAAATTAGTAACTGATCTGCTTCTCTCGGCCAGGCTCATCAGGCAAAGATGGCATGGCAACGCTTCAGTTTACTCATATGAAAAGAGAGTGGGAGTGGAAGCAACACTCTGCCCTATTTCTGTTGGAGATAGGAGGAAGACCACTGAGATGAATGTGGAGGGAGAATAAAGAGAAAATTCTGGTGTTCAAACAAGACCAATACAAACATGAAGGTGTCAATAGGACTGTTGGTGTGTTGCCACAGATGCGCAAAACATTGACCCAGTGGGCCATGAAAGACAAGCACTGTCCCTGACAGCTGCTCCACATGGCCATGGTGGTATACAACTTGCCTAACGTCAACAAATCCTGAGACAGGCTCACATTCTCCAGCATGTGAGAATACAAGCCCTGGATGGCTTTTTTTGAGAGATGAAAGGCAAGACAATTTTTATTAATTTTGGTGAAGACCTGGAACTGCAGGACAATTTATCTTTTTGTTTTTTTTAACAAGATATTTTTAAACAATTTCTTAGAAAAAAAATTGCAACTGGCCAGAAGTATTGCAAGACAATTAGGAGAAAGTTTTGGAGAATAAGACAACTAAAGAACTTTATAGGCAGATTTTTGGCACACCATAGGCATTTGCAACAGTTTTTTTGGGGGGGTAATAAACACAGGTGCAATTAAATGTCCTCTAGTACTGTCTCTTTAAATGATCTTTGTGCAGTTGTGCAGAGTCTTTGTGCAGGCAGTGCAAGACAAAAATAGTTCCAGGAGCTGCCCTCACTGTGAGACACCCAGTCCCAGTAACACTGCTCCTATGCTCTCCCTACTTATAAAACCTGACTTTCTACCTAGTAATTCAATCTACCTAACAAAATATATCACTACACTGTCCCTGCAAGACCCTAAGATGGCTGGTTTGGATCTGTAATTAGTGTTTGTCAGGAGCATGGCGCAAACACCTCTCGCATCAGTGGCTGAGCTCACAATGGCTTCTGTTTTTCACAGCTAGCACAGAGCCTAATTGACAAGCCAATATCCTTATTTTTGATTAGCTGTACTCGAGTGTATTGAATATTAAGTAAAATGGCAGGCACTATTTATGCAAATTGTCCAAAGTGAATCGCCAAAACTTCAGATTCATTTGGCAGAAGAATTATGAAATTTGTGACAAATGTGATTAAATTTTAATTGATTTGCTTATCTCCAATTGCAACACATACATTTAAGCCTCATTCAAAAAATGCAGATCGGATATGGACCCATCCATTTCAACTGGGCTGCAAAGATGCTGACAGCACACCATGTGCTGTCCGCATCTGTATGTCCATTCCACGGCCAGGCAAAAAAAATATAGAAAAAAAAAAAAAAATGAATATGGTCGTGTGCATGACACCTTATCTTGGCAATTTACCTTTTCAACTGTAGCATACTGCTCATTAGACATGTATTATTTAATAAGTGATTTTTACTTGCCTGACAGATCCTGCACCGTGATTGGCTGTGGGAGTCGACAACACGTGAATGGATTCCAGACAGAAGAACCAGAGCGACGGCACAGGATCTACCAGGTAATGATCACTTCTTTATTGCAGGAGGATCCCTTGTGTTGTCTGGTTTATTTGTTATAATTATTTTATTTGTCCATTTTGGTAAAATGAGGCATGGTCATAGGCAGGGGCAGCTTGATGAGCTGTCCTAGTGATCTACACATGATGCTTGACCTTCATCAATTCTATTTCATCACAATTTAGGCAAGAGTTTTCTAACCAGATATCCTGGAGCCCTGGGGTTGCTTGGGTTCCGCAGAACAGAGATTTCAACCTGCTAAAAGATGCCATGTACAGCATGGAGGCAACAAAACAGTCAACACATCTCAGAACAGAACCCTAGGCATGAATGCTTACCACCATTTTTGTGGTAGGAATGGAATCTATTGTTTCCAAGGAGGAGGAAGAGTAAAATTGTTCAGGGGGTTATCCCATGTTAAATAAGGGTGGGAATCACTGCTGTGGGTTTAGAAAATATCAGAGAGCACATCTAACATCACTTTTAGGCTTTAATGTACAGATTTATCCATTTCTTGTTCTACCTTTTATTCTTCTGCTACTGGGCCATACTGAACAAAGAGACAATGTAAGAGGTGGAGGATAATGTGAAGGATCTGGAGAGGAATGCTACATTAAGGCCCCATTCACACGTCCGTATTTTGCGGATCCGCAAAACACGGACACCGGCAATGTGCATTCCGCAATTTGCGGAACGCACATAATAGAAATGCCTTTTCTTGTCCGTGTATTCGGACAAGAATAGGACATGTTCTATTTTTTTCGGGAGCCGCGGAACGGAAGTGCGGATGCGGACGGCACAATTTGTGCCGTCCGCATCTTTTGCGGCCCCATTGAAATGAATGGATCCGCATCCTATCCGCATAATTGTCCGCAAATGCGTAAACGGATGCGGATGCAAAATACGGACGTGTGAATGGGGCCTAAAGGTCAGTTCACACACCGTGCCTGGGATACTAAAAGCTACAAAGCGAGTCATGACTACATACACAGTCCTCATCTGTGTCACATGTCCCTGATGATCCACATTCATTTTGCTCACAATATACAATCAGCATTTTTAAATCCACAATTTTTCTGGTAATAATTGCTTCCATAGCCGAGTGGAAGGGCAAAGCCCGTCCTCGTAAAACAGGCAGATTGCTCAGATATATTAGTTATGGTCATGGAGTGCGGAAGACTGTTTCCATGGCAACCGTTGGTGTTTATTTTCATTCTCCTTGCTCAACCAGTCGGCACAGAAACATCAAAGCTGAATCCAGACTGCGAAGTCTGCTGATCTGCAGCTATTTTAATTTCAAATGTGAGATCAAGTTTTGTGAATAATTTATACAATTTGAATGTCATTATGGAAAGGGAGACCTGGGAGTGCGAGATCGTAAACGGTTAACGAGATATTCATCACCTTTGTTTAACTGTATGGGTGCTGCCACACTTCGCGGCTGTGCTGCGTTTTGAATGCAAAAAAAAAAAAATGTACAAATACCTGGACACACAGCAGACAAATATTTTGTAATTCATGCTATTCAATTTTGTTGTGTGTTCTCCCTTTGCTGGAAGAAAATGTATTTTTGGTGCGTTTTTTGCAAAACAATGCAACTGTACATCTTCTGTGTACAAGGAGTGTATGGAGCAGGCTCAGGAGCGGGGTCCACTCCATTTATGGCAGGTACCAGCTGTGTTGCACTGTTTATACTTGCCTGAGGCGGCTGTGATCAATAGTAACAGCGGCTTCTGATCGGTTTAACAGAAGGAAGGAGACACCCTTTGTCCTCCCATTACCTCTCTTCCCTCTGGCAAGATGTAAATAGAAAACCGGTAAAATCACTATACACTGCAACGCAGACGTACTGAAGTGTATAGTACAAACAACGGTCCAAGCAATTAAAATGCCTTGTCTGTTATTCTGCATTGTGTAAAATGTAAAAAAACTAAAATAATAATCTAATGCCAGGATTGCCGTTTTTTGAACACCTCATCCAAAAGATTAAAAAGTTTCCTATATCCCAGAATTATACCAACAAAAACTTCAGCTCACCACACAAAAAATGAGCCCTCAACCAACTCAAATAATGTAAAAATATGGGTGTCACAATAAAATGACACAAAGCAAATAAATTAAAAAAAAAATTGGTATAGCAGTAATCATATTGACCTATAGAATACGCTTGTCCATTCATCTTTAGCACACAGTGAAAGCCATAAAAAAATAACCCAAAATACAATGGCAGAATTAGGTTTCTTTTTCAACCCACAGACATTTTACACTTTTGTAATACATATGGAAGATTAAATTGTTCAACTCCTCTTGCAAAAAACAAGCTAACATATGTCAATGGAAAAAAAAAAAAAAGAAAAAGTTTGACACTTGGAAGGCGTCCAAGAAAAAAAAAATCTAAACATTTCCAAAATTGGTCTGGTCTTGTAGGGGGTTAAAGGGGTTGTCCCACAGAAAATATTTCCGTAGACACAGTTATTCAATAAAATGTATCTGTATAGCACCATCTGCTGTTTGTTTTTTTTTCTTATTTCTTTGACCTGCTTACTGAGAAGGCCGCACGTGCTCGGTTTCATCCTTCAAATGCCTCCTGAGCTGTGATGGGGCGTGTCCATGCTCTCCCTATCAGCTGAAGCAGAAAAGACACTCCCCTTGAGCTGCCAGCTTGATATAAATCTAGCAGAGCAATGAATGGGAAGATCTCTGGATCCATGTGAGGTACAGGGCTGGTTCTTGCTTTGTTAGAAAGTGATTGTCATGTACTATATTATGTCTGATTTTCATTTTTTACATTAAATCATAGGATAATCCCTTTAAGGAGAACATTGCTGAGATAGACATTTTAGACATTCAGGGACAGACTGGCTATAGACCCTACAGGAAAATTCCCTGTTTGGGCGATGCCCAGGGGCCGACCCGAGCCCTTGCACCGCATTACTGTCCTTGCCTACTTCTGTTGACCCCATCTATTTAAGTTCCCAGTCTGCCCCTGTAGACATTCTAAGTGGGAAAATAAATAATTGGCACTCCAGTTTGGTTAATCTATCTACAATAGAATACATAAACCATGCTGGCAAATTTCTCCACTTTTCAAAAATACAGATAGTTCTCCAAGTGTTCAGATTTAATCTAGGTTATTCTAGGTCTACAAGGATTTGGTATTCCCTTGGTCTCATCTTTCATTATTACAAATAGACCATTATTAGTTCCCATTATTTTATATTTTTAATGACACAAATTAAATGTACAGATGAGAACGATGTCTGCATATTGTATATAGAAACAAAACAACCAGCCATAACAACAATAAGATGCCAGGCCTAGTGGGTGTTAGCAGCTCTTGGCACAGTGAGATCATCATTGCTCTCTTGAGGATATTCATATTTGTTGCACTCCTTGAAACACACTTCTATCAAGTAAGACTGCTAATCCACATGCATACAATAGTGCTCTCCTTTATAGTCTATTAGCATTGAGGCTTATGCTTGTCAAGTGTAACCTGCAGCATTGGGGGGTCACTAATTAATGCATCCACTGCTGTTATGTAAGCATGGAGCGTTTTTCTGGCGTGCTCATGGACCTTACATAAAAGCTCAGCTGATGGAAAGAGTGAAATATGATAATTTCAGTAGGTAAAACATCATTACTGATTACAGTCAACCAAGTGCTGTGGAAATCTTTACAGTACCGTTTATCCTAGAAACAAAATGACAGGAAGTGCGGAAGTTGTCTCTAGGTAAATGGGGATTTCAAGGAATCATTTATACAGTGGTACCTCAAGTTACAATGTTAGTTGGTTCCAGGACAACCATTGTATGTTGAAACCATTGTAACTTGAGTAATCGGTTCCAAAGCCCCAAAATGTCATCCATGGTTAGGAGAAAATGAAGATTTAAGAAAAATAAGAAGATAACTAAGACAGTCCTAAGGAACAGCTGCTAACTAGCAATTAACTTTTTTGAAGTAGATTTGATTGTGGATTTCATAGAAGTAAGTTATATGGTCAGTTATTCCCATCAGTTATTGTACCCATGTATACCCTATAATAATGTAAAGATTTCCTAATGTTCAGTTTTTGACCCGAAACCTGGTTTTGGCAGATAATCACTGATGGAAATAACAGACCAAATAACTGGTCTGCATCTGGCCTAATATGTCACTTCTGATGTGTTTTTGAAATCAGCTACTGAAAAAAAAAAAAAAACAACAACATTCTACAGTTTTTACAACACTGCACCCGCAACGTGGAGTTTTTAAAGAGGTTTGCCAAAACTTTTATATTAGCAACCCATCCTCTGGATAGGCCAGTAGCTTATTGGTGGAGCTGCAACACCTGGGACCACTGCAATCAGCTGTTTGAAAAGGCATTGGTGCCCAAGGTAACGCCACATCCTTCTCTCAGCTAACCAGCCAACGCGTTATACATTGTACAGATGTACTTGGTATCAAAGCTCATTCTCATTCACTTCAATCCAAGAAGTCATCAGTGTGAAAGCCTTGGAAAGAAACCTTTAACATTCAAGTTAATGGGAAACCATCGGTGGTATTCTGAACTTAAAAATGCATGATTTCTGCTGCTTAATCAATGGCAGATATTAGCCTTGTGAACATATCCTGAAGAGGTCAGATCTGATATTGATCTTTCTATAGTCCACGTAGGACTGGATGGATCTGATATTAATGACCTATATTGGGGATAAGTCATCAATATAACCCACTGCACAACCTCTTTAAAGGCTGCTAATATTGCTTTATGTGTTGCTCAATTATAGAAGAGTATGTTTCCATACATCAACTGAAACCAAAGGCAAACAAGTGCAAATCTATATAAAAAGTATGGTAACTTTGTAAATACTTTATTCTACCTATTGTAGGGATCTATGTACTTGGACTGGGGTTGGGAATGACTGACTTTCAGACTTTGGAGGGGGGAGTTAAAATTCCAAGTTTGTTTTCCTCAAATATACAGAACATCCAAGTTAAATGTCACTTAGGGTAAAGCAACAGCACATAAATCATAAACATCAAACACCTGGCTGTCTGGACACTGGCTATACAGAGAACTTTTGTCTCACACCTATACCTTCAGTAAGTCAGGGGGATCTGGCTTTGCACAGCTACATGCTCAAACAGCTACCATGCTCTGACCCTGACTGAGGCTCTGAGGCTTCTATTTCTTCCACAATAATGGTCACACCTGGGATCTGCTCAAGATAGGGGGAATAGCTGTTCTGGAGTAAGGGTGTGGACTGGTAGATCCCACTGCCAAATCTACCTACCAGTCAAAAGAAATCCAGGCCACAACAAATACAGCCTTCTGGATTCTTTTTATCTCACCCAGCTGAGGACTCGAGCAAAATGTACACCCCTTCCAGCACTTTTTCACACACTTTGTTACACTATATTATAATAGTATGCAGGGGAATACACAAGAGAGTAATGAAGTTAAATGGGCTGTCTGGGATAAAAAACAAAAAACAAAAGAACGCTGCTTTCTTCCATAAACTGTGCTATGCCTGTCCAATAGGTTTGGGTTGGTATTACAGCTCATCCCAATCAACTTTAAATTAGCTTCAACACTGAACATAAGCCATAGATGTGTGGTGTTTTTTTTTTTTTTTTAACAACCTCCCCCTTGTGTCTATATTCTTGCTGGCTCATTCTCACACCTATCCTCAGGCTGTTGTAAGACACTTTATAAGCCTACATTCACAAGACAGAAAAAAATGGATGTTAAAAAAAATAGGACATGTTT
>ONZH01013251.1:0-22882 GCA_900303285.1 Rhinella marina | reverse complement strand
TAGGCCCCGCAATCCTCGGTGTGGGCAGTACATGAGCGGCCCAAGGGTCAGTCTCGGTCCCAGCCTCCACCAAGTTAACCCAATGTGCCGTCAGTGAGATATAGTGTCCCTGCCCGGCAGCACTTGTCCACGTGTCCGTGGTTAGGTGGACCTTCTCAGAAACAGCGTTGGTCAGGGCACGGATGATGTTCTGTGACACGTGCTGGTGTAGGGCTGGGACGACACATCAGGAAAAATAGTGGCGGCTGGGGACCGAATACCGAGGGGCAGCCACCGCCATGAGATTGAGAAAGGCCTCGGTCTCTACCAGCCTATAGGGCAGCATCTCCAGGCTCAGCAATTTGGAGATGTGGACGTTGAGGGCTTGGGCATGTGGGTGGGTGGAACTGTATTTCCTCTTGCGCTACAGCGTCTGCTGTAAAGACAGCTGAACGCTGCGCTTGGACACATTGGTGGACGCTGTGGAGGATCGTGGAGGCAAAGGTGTGGTTTTCCGGTGGGAGGCGCTCGTGCCAGGGTCCTGGGCAGGGGGTTGACTAGCAGAGGCAGCTAGTGACACAGGAGAAGGAGCAGTGGTGTGACACGCAGGAGGTGAACGGCCTTGGTTCCATTAAGTGGGGTGTTTAGCACTCATATGCCTGCGCATGCTGGTGGTGGTTAGGCTACTAGTGGTGGCACCCCTGCTGATCCTGGTGTGGCACAGGTTGCACACCACAGTCTGTCGGTCATCCTCACTTTCTTTAAAGAACCTCCAGACTTGCGAACATCTAGGCCTCGCCACGGGAGCTTCACTACGTGAAACAGTTGCTGCTGATGCACCAGCTCTGGCCCTGCTTCTCCCTCTGGCCACACCACTGCCTCTTTCAACCTGTTCTGGTGCAGCACTCGCCTCCGCCTCAGAAGCACTGACTTCACTGGCTTATCAACCCAGCTTGGGTCAGTCACCTCGTCATCCTCCGATTCCTCAGTCTGCTCCCCCCTTGGACTTCCTACCCTGACAACAACTTCACCACTGTCTGACAACCGTGTCTCCTCATCGTCCGACACCTCTTTACACACTTCTTCCACCAAGTCAACATTGTCATCATCATCATTATCAAACCACAGACTCCGACAGTTAGAAAACTTGGGCATCGGAAAAGAGGTCAGCAGCAACCTGAGAAGTGGTTTGTGACTCTGGGAAGGGTCCAGAAAACAGTTCCTCAGAGTATGCCGGATCGCATTCCAAATTTTCCTGGGAGGGGGCAGACTGGGGGGAAGGATGTTGAGGTGGAGGAGCCAGAGGAGTGCTCCCTTGGTTAACGTGGGTGGACTGCGTGGAAGACTGACTGGTGGACAAATTACTTGAAGCATTGTCCGCAATCCACGACATCAGCTGTTCGCACTGTTGTTTCAACAGTCCTCTATCACGTGTCCCTGTAAGTTGAGACATGAAGCTAGGGAGTGTAGCTGTGCAGCGTTCCCCTGCTCCCTCATCAGCAGGTACTGTCTCACCCTGTCCAGGACCACGGCCTCTGCCCCCTGCAGTAATTGAATGCCCACGCCCTCGTCCTCAACCCTTAGCCCTGGGGTTCAACATTTTCTGTATATAAGTGTATTATATAAAAAATAAATAAATAAATGGGCCTGTTGTACTGAAACCCACAAACTTGTTCAATCTGAACAAGAAAATATATAGGTGGATAGGTTAGAGCAAAATTACGTTTGTTATTACGTACCGTGCATTATGGAGCAATTACACTGAAACTATTAGATTAGGCAGACTTGGTCTGCTTAAGTGCAACCCAGACAAATGTCGCACAGAGATTCATTGAGAGCAAAATACCTTTTTTAATTAAGTGACATACAGAATGTGTCACCTGGACAGAAAATACGGATTGTGGTGACTGGACAGCTGAACTGTGACACACAGAATGGTTCCACACAGCTGTATGAAATGGATTTGTATCACTGAAATAAAACAACAAAAATGTTTTTGTTTTTTTTTTGTATTTATTTTTTTTTTTAATGTGACGTGCAGAAACTATCAGAGAGCAAACCCAGCCCCTGCTGACTGTGGCTATTTTGACTGCAACCCAGACAAATGTCGCGCAGAGATTTTTTTGTAATGCAGCTGCATCAGTGAGAGCAAAAGACCTTTTTTAATTAAGTGACGTATAGAATGTGTCACCTGGACAGAAAATACGGATTGTGGTTTGTATATAGGTGGTTAAGTTAGAGCAAAATTATGTATGTTATTACGTACCGTGCATTATGGAGCAATTACACTGAAACTATTAGATTAGGCAGACTTGGTCTGCTTAAGTGCAACCCAGACAAATGTCGCACAGAGATTTTTGTAATGTAGCTGTATAAGTGAGAGCAAAAGACCTTTTTTAATTAAGTGATGTACAGAATGTGTCACCTGGACAGAAAATACGGATTGTGGTGACTGGACAGCTGAACTGTGACACACAGAATGGTTCCACACAGCTGTATGAAATGGATTTGTATCACTGAGAGAAAACAACAAAAAAACTATTTTTTTATATATATTTTTTTAAATATTTTTTTTTATATATATATATATTTTTTAACGTGACGTGCAGAAACTATCAGAGAGCAAACTCAGCCCCTGCTGACTGTGGCTATTTTGACTGAAACCCAGACAAATGTCGCACAGAGATTTTAGTAATGTAGCTGTATCAGTGAAAGCAAAAGACCGTATTTGATTACGTGACGTACAGTATGGGTCACCTGGACAGAAAATACGGATTGTGGTTTGTGGTGAGTGGACAGCTGAACTGTGACACACAGAATGGTTCCACACTGCTGTATGAAATGGGTTTGTATCACTGAGTTAAAACAATAAAAAAAAGTGTTATATATAGCGATAGCTGCACTACTAGTGCCAGCCAGCCCAGCCAGGAGACAAAAAAAATGTCTTGTAGCCCTTAGAAGGGCTGTTGGGTCCTTTTCAGATAACTCCTGCCTAACAGAGAACTAAATCCAGGCCCTAACACTCTCCCTGAAACGCAGCAGCTCTGTCCCTAATGACATCCAGACAGCATCTGAGCCGAGCACCGCGGGCAGTCACTAGTATATTCCAGGGTCACTTGATCAGGCCAGCCAACCCCTGCTATCGACATGTAAGGGTCCCACGTGATGCTGGGTGTACCACAGAGTCTCCTGGCTTGTGACTGGCTGAGTTTATAGGCGTCAAAAATTCAAAATGCGGGAGATGCCATTTCCTCGAGCATGGCGAGATACTCGTCCGAGCAGCGAGCACTTACGAGTTTGTAGATATGCACGGATTGTCTCCGAGTGCATTGGAAAAGAAGATTTTTGTGTTTGCCATTGATTCTGCACCTCTATTTAAGAAGTGTTTGTCTCAGATGGAGCATGATATCAAATTAAGAGTGGGTGAATTTCATCAGGAGCTTATTTCATGTTTTGTGTTGGAAGGTCTTCCTGCTCCTATGGTTCTGGGTTTACCGTGGTTAAGCAAACATAATCCGACCATTGACTGGCATACTAGACAAATTGTGGATTGGGGTGATTATTGTGTTGACAATTGTTTGAATACATCTTTTTCTGCTTTAACTACTAAGACATTTCCCTCTTTTATATCGGATTTCTCTGATTTATTTTCTGAAGGTGGATGTCGGGATTTGCCCCCTCATCGGGAATACGATTGTCCTATCAATCTTATCCCTGGAGCAAAATTGCCCAAATCTAGGCTGTATAACCTTTCTGGACCTGAGAGAACGGCCATGAAGGAATATATTGCTGAGAGTTTGGCTAAAGGTCATATTAGACCTTCCAAATCTCCTGTGGCAGCTGGGTTTTTCTTTGTTAAGAAAAAAGACGGAACCCTTAGGCCATGTCTGGATTTCCGTGAACTCAATCGGATTACTGTCCGTGATCTGTACCACCTGCCCTTGATTCCTGACTTGTTTAACCAGATTGTGGATGCCAAGGTGTTCTCCAAGTTGGACTTAAGGGGGGCATATAATCTGGTCAGGATCAAGGAAGGGGATGAATGGAAGACGGCTTTTAACACTCCTGAGGACCACTTTGAGAACCTTGTCATGCCTTTTGGGTTGACCAATGCTCCTGCTGTCTTCCAGTATTTTGTTAATGACATTTTTCATCACCTGGTGGGGAGGTTTGTAGTCGTGTATTTGGATGACATACTAATCTATTCTCCAGATATGGTGACACACCAGGATCACGTGAGACAGGTGTTGCAAATCTTAAGAAATGACAAGTTGTATGCAAAATTTGAGAAATGTGTTTTTGCTGTACATGAGGTGCAATTCTTATGATACCTGCTTTCATCTTCAGGTTTTCGTATGGATCCAGAGAAAGTCTGTGCTGTTCTGGACTGGGACCGACCTGAAAATCTGAGGGCTCTTATGCGATTTTTGGGGTTCACCAACTATTACTGAAAATGTACTAAGAACTATTCGACACTAGTTAAACCCTTAACTGACATGACTAAGAAAGGGACGGATGTCTCAGTGTGGTCTGATGCAGCGTTGCAAGCCTTCTCCGCTGTGAAGGAGTGCTTCTCTTCTGCCCCTATATTGATGCAGCCAGATGTGTCACAACCTTTCATTGTGGAGGTTGACGCATCCAAGGTAGGGGTATGAGCAGTTTTATCACAGGGCCCGTCACCTGGTAAATGGCGTCCATGTGCTTTTTTTTTCGAAAAAACTCTCTGCTGCAAAGAGATGTGGGTAACAGAGAGTTACTGGCCATTAAGTTGGCTTTTGAGGAATGGCGTCATTGGTTGGAAGGGGCGATTCACCCAATCACTGTATTCACTGATCACAAAAATCTGGCTTACCTGGAGTCAGCTAAACAACTTAATCCGAGGCAGGCCTGATGGTCTTTGTTCTTCACCAGATTCAATTTCATTGTCACATATCGTCCTGGGGTTAATAATGTGAAGGCGAATGCCTTATCACCTAGTTTTCCCGGAGGTGGTGATTTTGAGGATCCGAGTTCTATACTGTCCGAAGGAGTGGTGATATCCGCTCTTTACCCTGATCTTGAGGCTAAGGTGTTTGAGGCCCAGGGAGATGCACCGGAGTCTTGCCCCCCTGGGAAGTTGTTTGTTCCTTCTGATTTGGGTCATAAGGTGTTTGAGGAACATCATTCTTCTGTGCTTGCGGGACACCCTGGGAGTAAATCCACTGTCAACCTTATCTCTCGTAGATTCTGGTGGCTGGGTCTGCGTAAGTGTGTTGAGGACTATGTGTCAGCCTGTAGTGTCTGTGCACGCGCTAAGGTGACACATACTCGACCTTCTGGACCCCTACTTCCATTACCCATCCCATCCACACCATGGACTCACTTATCTATGGACTTCATCACTGATCTGCCTGATTCGTCTGGTAAGACAGTTATTCTGGTGGTTGTAGATCGTTTTAGTAAAATGGCGCACTTCATTGCATTACCCGGACTCCCTAATGCTAAAACTCTTGCACAAGTGTTTGTTGACAACATTGTGAGACTTCATGGCATTCCCACTGACGTGGTCTCTGATCGTGGGACTCAGTTTGTGTCCAGATTCTGGAAGGCTTTCTATACTCTGCTTGGGGTACAACTGTCTTTTTCCTCTACCTTTCACCCCCAGACGAATGGACAGACTGAGCGTACCAATCAGAGTCTTACCAGAGACTTACTTGAGATGTTTTGTCTCTGAGAACCAGGAGGAGTGGTCCTCGTTTTTGTCTCTGGCAGAGTTTGCTATAAATAATCGCAGACACGACTTCACTGGTAAGTCACCATTTTTTGGTGCATATGGCTTTCACCCGCAGTTTGGCACATTTTTGGGTTCTGATACTTCTGGTATTCCTGAGGAAGAACGTTTTTCGTCATCATTGTCATCTATATGGCGGAAAATTCAAAATAACTTGATAAATATGGGTAACAAGTACAAACGTGTGGCTGACAGGAAACGTATGGATGGTCCGGACCTAAGTGTGGGTAATTCCTTGTGGCTGTCTACTAGGAACATTAAGTTGAAAGTTCCTTCTTGGAAATTGGGTTCAAGATTTATTGGCCCATATAAGATCACGGCCATTATTAATCATGTAGCATTTCGTCTTGAACTTCCTCAGCCTCTGAAAATCCATAATATGTTTCACAGATCTTTCTTGAAGAGATATGTTGAACCTCTGGAGCCATCTCCCTTGCCACCCGCGCCTGTCTTGGTGGATGGCAATTTGGAATTCCAGATCGTCAAGATCATTGATTCTCGAGTTCTCCGTGGGACTCTTCAATATCTTGTTCACTGGAAGGGTTATGGACCTGAGGAGAGGACATGGGTACTGGCATCTGACGTGAATGCCAGTCGTTTGGTGAAAGCTTTTCACAGGTCTCATCCTGATAGAGTTGGTCCTGGGTGCCCGGAGGTCACCCGTAAAAGGGGGGGATAATGTCACGAACGTGCCTGCATCAGGTTGCAGGCGTTCGGCTAGGCTTTCAAAAGTGACATAATTTGACATGTTTTCCTCTTAGTTTGGTTGCTGTTTACCACACCCTTTCCCCTCAGCTGTTGCGGGTGTGGTGATTATCTTTCCCCTATTTATCCCTTCCTCCCAGTATTCCTTGTGGTTTATACTTTCTGCTGACTTTGTTGTGTGTGGTGTGGATCTCGGTTGAGATCCGGTTGCTGCAATATCTGCATTAAGATAAGTGTCATTTTCCCTATTGTGTTTATCCTACTTTTCCCTGTTGTGGTTTTGCCTTCTGGAGTCTCCTGTTCGTCCGTCCTCTTGGAGGAACGGGTTGACTCTTTCCTCTGTCACTAGCTGCAGGGTTCTATAGGGTGAGTTTGTTATTAGGTTCCTGTGTATGAACTCTCCTACCACTAAGGCCTGTTCATACTGGTAGTCAGTCAGGGCCTAGTTTCAGGGTTCCCTGCAGGAGGTGACCGTTTCCCTTGTTTGGTCTTTTCCCTTCTCTCTTACGCTTGGTGTGGCAATTCCCTCCACACCAGACCGTGACAGTGGGTGACTGGTTTTAAGTTCAAAGATCCACCATGTTTCTCGTTGGTGGACCTTCTTATTCCAGTTGCCCCTTCTGATTGAGGTTGGCACAAACTCAATACCCATAAAGCGAAGCAAGGAGTGATCCTCACCATGTTGTAACTCTATTTGCTATGCCAGTGGGGTATCCTATTTGTGCCTCATGTCTCCCAGATGTTCACCCACCCATCTACGGAATTCCCTGGTGGTTTTTCCCACATGTTCAAGGCCGCAACCACGCGTCGCCTTATATATCACACCCTTCGAGGTGCGGCCTTGAACAATATATAGGCATTCCACACAGCCACTACAGAAATGACAGCCCACAATTTTCTGTGGCCACCAATTAGGTGTTTTAGGTGATTCGCTATAGTGCCTGTGTACCAGGCGATCCCGCAGACTCCGTCCCCTCCGAAACGTAACCTGTGGGGTATCGGAGATGGCAGTACCAATGTCTGGGTCTAGTTGCAAAATCCCCCAGTGTTTCTGTATAACCTTTAGCTGTCTCATCAAATGTGGCAACCAGGCAGATAGTAGTGCCAGTGCTAGGTTGTTGCTTGGGATACAAAAGCTCATTACGATTACTCCTCAATGCTCTCTGATAGGCCCTCCTTAGGACAGTATCTGATTATCCTCTTTTAAGGAACCTTTGTCAGAGGTCACCTGCCTGCTTTTTAAAATCAGAAAAAGAGGAACAATTCCTTCTTATCCGCAGATACTGTCCAATTGGGATGCCCTGCTTCAGAGGGCGCGGATGGTGACTCTCCCATTTCAAAAGTGAGTTGGTGGAGGTAGGTTTCCGATATATATTGGTCTTACTCTCGCCTTTGAGACCTCTACTAATAAGGATATCCAAAAAGGGGATAGAGTCCTTCTCAATTTCATATGTAAATCTCAAACCAATGTCATTAGTGTTTAGAGAGTAGACAAACTCCCTGAAGTCCACTGAAGTCCAAACTCCCTGAAGTGTTTAGAGAGTAGACAAACTCCTTGAAACTCCACACAACAAAGACGTCAACGATGTATCTACACCACATAGCGACGTCCCCAATGTGCGAAGGGGAGGCGTCACCAAACACAAAATTCCTCTCCCACCAGCCCAGGAATAAATTTGCATACGATGGGGCACACGGACTCCCCGTCGCAGTACCCCTGAGCTGGTGGAAGAAGATGCCATTAAAAAGGAAATAATTCCGGTTTAGTGTAAAATCCAACAGTTTCTGTATTAACTGATTATGAGTCTTGAATTGACAACCCCTAGAAACGCCTTGACTGCCCTCATTCCATACTGATGCGGGATGGAGTCGTACAAAGCCTCAACGTCTATAGAGGCGAACCAAATGTCCTCTTCCAGAGATACCCCTTCCAGGCGGCCTAAAAGGTCGCCCATGTCCCTGATATAAGATGGCAGTGCCTTTACAAATGGTGCCAAAACTTCATCAATATATATGCCTACATTCTGCGTCAAGCTGTTCACTCCTGCCACAATGGGGCGTCCTTTCAATGGGACCACCCCCTTGAGCACTTTTGGGAGACTGTAGAATGTGGCCACTGTTGGATGTTTACAATCTAAAAACCCAAACTCCTCTTTAGAAATCATTTTGGCATATTTGGCTTCCTGCAAGATAACTGACAACTCCTTTTGGTATTTCAAGATTGGGTCAGATGTCAATTTTTCATATGTACCCTTGTCTTTTAGGAGATCCAAACGCATCTTTTTATATTGGGGGGCATCCATAATGACCACATTGCCCCCCTTCTCAGAGGGTTTAATCGTATTCTTTTTCTCGCATAGTAGATCTAACAGGGCCTGGTACTCTGCTTTGGAGCAATTAAACGAGTGTGTACCACACATCAGTCCCTCTAAATCTTTACACACTTGATTCAAAAAAACATCAATGCAGGAGGGATCCCCTACTGTCATCATTTTGACACTTTTACTCTAAAGAGCAGTAAAAGGGCCTTGTCCCCCTGTTGGAACACTCTCTCCCAAAGAGTAAAGGAGCCTTACGTCCTGCACAATGCCCTGTGAGATACCCAACTCTCTACTTCCCCTCCTATTAACTAAACAGAAATGTTTATGACAGCGCAGCTTTGTTGCAAAAATATTAAGGTCTTTAACCCAATTAAACAAATTGAAAGTGGTAGTGGGTACAAATGATAGACCTTTACTTAATAGTGTAATCTCTGCGGTTGTAAGAGGTCTTGTAGAGAGATTGAGTACCTGGTTAGACTGGGACTTAGTTGGTTCACAGGAAGAAGGAGTAGGGATATTAGGATGCAACGTCCCTTTTAAGGCTATTGTGCCTGATTGCGAGCCCGTAGATGGTAGGGGGTCCCTTGTTCTAAAAACGTTGGTAACTAGTTCCTTGACCTCCCCTACCTTTTTCCCATTGTCTACCCCAGCTCTGTCCTTATTTGCTCTTTGTGGACCTCCTTCTTCTCACATTCAGAGACCTCAGTGTCACTAAACGTAAGATCAGATTCCAGATTTTTTCTCCTTGAAATCCTGTAAGTTTCGATTGAACTGACAATGCTTTCTTTCCTTTAAGTGATATTAGAATTTCTCCAAGGTGTTTTTCAGAGATAATTCCTTATTAGCAAAGTCTGGCTCCTGTGCAAAATTTTGTGTGATCTCAATATGTTCCTTAAGCTTATTATCTAGGTTATTCCAAGTGATCCTTTCTTCCTCCAGGAGTAGATGCATGAGGCGGAGAGAGCTTTTAGTGGCCTCCTCCTCCCATTTACTCATGAGTGGCTCACTCCTGCATCTACTAGCCAGGACAAAAATTATACGCAGACCTCTGGGCACAATCTTATGTTTCAGGTAATTTTCCAGGGACTTTACCTCCCACCAGGAGGTGATCTGCTCCTTGTAAACCTTCGTCAAATCTCTAAATGCTGTTTTAAACAATGATGTGTACTTCTTTTGAACAAATGATCTATCCGAAAAAACATTATTGGCCTCAGAAAGCCATTGATTCTTGTCTAAGCAAACAGATAGAAAACCTGCCAAACCCCAAGGTATCAATCAAACCAAAACAACACTATCCAGGTTAAAAATTGTGCACCTGGAGATGGTGCCAGGAAACCCAGTATGATGCCAAGATTGCAATCCAAAACATAAATATGGGTAACCAAAATTAAAACATTACTAGTGATAAGCGAGCAAGAGCGGCAAGATTCGGGATTCAGACAAATCTTGCCCGCTTCGGCTCGGCTCGGCATCTCGAGGCAGCGCGGATTCGTGAAGATTCGTGAGTCACTGCCAATTTGAAATGCCCGTTTTTTTCAGCCAATCAGCATCAAAGGGAAGCCTGTGGGAACGCCTGCTGTGATGTAACAGCCCCTATACCTCCCCAGCAGTGATTGGCTGGCAGTGACATGTGACCTAAATTTACATAAGGTAGGGACCTGCAGCATCAGCCTCAGGCCTCATTCACACGTCCGCAAAAATCGTCCGCATCCGATCCGCAATTTGCGGACCGGGTGCGGACCCATTCACAGTCAATGGGGCCGCAAAAGATGCGGACGGCACACTGTGTGCCGTCCGCATCCGCACTTCCGTTCCGTGGGTCCGGAAAAAAATAGAACATGTCCTATTCTTGTCTGGATCCACGGACAGGAAAAGGCATTTCTATCATGTGCGTTCCGCAAATTGCGGACTGCACACGGGCTGCTGTCCTTGTTTTGCGGACCCGCAAATTGCAGATCCGCAAAACACGGACAACACCAAGCGGACGTCTGAATGAGCCCTTAGGGAGCCTCAGAGGCATCCCTACATGCTGCCCCTGGTGTTTCCTATGCATTTCCAAGGTGTTTCCATCATTTTCTGAGGTTTTCACATGTTGGGGCAAACTTGACTGTGCAGAACCTTTGGCCCCTGCAAAAAGATTCGGGTCTCCCATAGACTTTAATGGGATTCGTGATTCGGCCCGAATCCACGAATCCCGCGGTGGGATTCGGGCCGAATACCGAATCCCCCAATCTTTTAGGATTCGCTCATCTCTAAACATTACTTTTACTCAATAGACATAAAACAATAGCCCACAAACAGAAATAACAATAAATCATGATGCACTCTTGTGCCACAACACGGTGCAATAAATAAAAGGAGCGGTCTTACCACTTAGATGGATCGTGGTTCATGGAGGAAACCCTATCCTAGGGATGCTGGGTCTCTGCCCTTCAGTTGCCCTATACGCTCTAGGCTGATCTGAATTATCCAGCGGCTATAGAATCACCCTAGATAAGGCAACCCCTCAGACTGTATCAACAAGTCTAGCTATGATGACCCTATCTCTCCCTCAAGCATGTGTGACTGCCCAGCGTTCGTCAGGGTAGAGAAGGGGGTCCCTATATGCTTAAAAATAACAAATGTTCCAAAGCGTTTCCTTGGTTGAAGTCACCAATTCATCAGGGGACTGATATGAAAATGAAGAAGGACCAGAGTTGATTCTCCATCTGGGCCGCAACAATTGGCTCACTGACTGCCAAAGTGTACCGCAGTAAACAGTAGCCATGACTGGTGAGGCGTATGGCGTCCACCGCGCGGGAATCTCTGCCCGACGGGATGATGCGCTGTGTGACGTAGGCATGTGACAGACCTAGAGCATGCGCACCCTCTGGCTATGCGAGCGTACTCCTCCCAGCTGACGTACTCGGGGGGTGGAGCGTTGAGATGCTGGCGGCGCTTATGAACCCACGCGGGAAACATAGCATGGTGGATGCCATATGCCTCACCGGTCAAGGCTACTGTTTACTGCGGTACACTTTAGCAGTCAGAGAGCCAATTGTTGCAGCCCAGATGGAGAATCAACGCTGGTCCTTCTTCATTTTCACATTAGTCCCCTGATGAATTGGTGACTTCAACCAAGGAAACCCATTGAGACATTTGTTATTTTTTAGCATATAGGGGCCCCCTTCTCTACCCTGACAAATGCTGGTCAGTCACACATGCTTGAGGGAGAGATAGGGTCACCATAGCTAGACTTGTTGATACAGTCTGGGGGGTCGCCCTATCTACGTAGGGTGATTTTTTAGCCCCTGGATAATTCAGATTAGCCTAGAGTGTATAGGGCAACTGAGGGGCAGAGACCCAGCATCCCTAGGATAGGGTTTCCTCCATGAACCACGATCCATCTAAGTAGTAAGATGGCTCCTTTTATTTATTGCACATTTATTGTTGTGGCACAAGAGTGCATCACGATTTATTATTGTTATTTCTGTTTGTGGGCTATTGTTTTATGACTATTGAGTAAAAGATATGTTTTAATTTTGGTTATCCTCATTTATATTTTGTTGTCACAGAATCAACCCCTCAGACAATGGACCATCCCTTCAAGGGATTGGTGCCCTTTTGTATTTTTGGAAAAGCATAAACATTGGCATTTATGGAATTCTGCTTGTCATAAAAGATCTCTAGCTGTACCCCAAAATGACTTTTGAGGTTAGAGCCAAAAATTGCATAGCATGACCTGTCATTCACCAACATATATTGTAGCACATTTTCCAGATTTCACCTTTTATCAGATGCCTTGTATATGTCATCTTTGGAAAAATGTCAATGACCAGGGTTTTTTTTTAGGAGAGCGCAATCTAGTACTTTGTGTACTCTCATCCAATACCTTTGTCAAGGTTCTCATACTCTAGAGATCATCTGAAGATATCCTCAATTCCCTGGACTTAGGGCTGTATTAGATAATCCATACTGCAGAGAAGGTCTCCTTCACTGACTAGCAGGCGATTGTCAGGAGGGAATGTTTCCATCACGACAATTAAAATTCTAGTTTAGTGCTCATCAACTAGTTTTCTATTGGCTAACATGGTACCAGACTTTTTCCAATTAAAATTTTGATCTGCAGGTCTAATACAGCCCTTAGGGTGCTGGCACACAGTGCAGTTCTTACATGCATTCAGGATGCAATTCTTTATTGTAGCTATCTGAAATGAATTAAATCATTCCCACTATGCAGAACACCAGGGTTTAACCCAGCTGCTGAACTGGCTAAATTGAAAACTGCATCCTTAATGCATGTCAGAACTGCACTGTGTACCATCACCCTTAGTCATATCGTGTTGTTTACAGAATCTGTGTCATTTAAGTTTATGAATCATAAATTAAGATCTTTTACCCATTACAAGGAAATAACTCTAGTTTCTAGTTTGAATTAAAGGTGCCTGATCAATATAGCTACCGTATCTCGAATGGGTTTTTGATGGCAAATAAACACTCTGATTTTCCTCAATTATTTCTGTCCTATATGTGAGCTTAAACCGATCCAATCCCTTAAATGGTAGAGTACCACCTTTTCTCCAAAAAAGACATGGAGGTTGACGGTCGTCTAGTTGATCATTGTAACAGGGTTGGTTTTTTGAGAGCCATTCTTTGTTGTCCCCCATCTTCCCCTGCCTCGGCCATGATTTTGAAGTTTACCAGTGGTTCCTAGTCACCTCTCAGTATCTGAGGAGTCAATATCTGTTGAAGATTGTTCAAAATCCATTGGTACTTGTGTATCCTCTTAAAGGAAAGCCTCTGCTCTTTAAACTCTGTCATATATTGCTTTTGTTTCTTTTACTTCAGTGAGTTTTGGAATCATTGCACAGAAATTTGAAAAATTGATGCTCTCCTGGAGAAATCAGAATCCAATTTAAATTTAAGAGCTGTTTCAATCAGCTTGCTGAGATGCTTAGATGTCCTCTCAAGGGTGCCCCTTTAGTCCTCCAGGAAAATCTGCATAAACCTAACTGAACATTGAAAGGAATTAAAATTGTAGAGAATAAATTAGGTTTATGAGAGCTAATATACTGTAGATGTATCTATAGCCAGCTACTTCCTCCCAAAGAAACTAAAGGCAGGATAAGAGAGCACACATACTTGACCTACTGTATTTGAAAGTCTAATGCCTCATTCACACCTCAGTGTTTTGCATCAGTCATCAGTTTTTCTTGCATTTGGAAACCGTATCAAAAATGAATTGTAAAACATGCACTTTGTTTTAACACGATATATATATCGTGTTATTATATATATATATATATATATATATATATATATATATATATATATTTACAGATGAAAAATGTTAAATCAATGTAATAACATAGGCATTTATTACAATGCCTTTTGGTCACATGACTAAAGACTCACAACAAATACATAATATGTATGGGCTCATGCACATGGCCGTTGCTCATCCATGCTCGTATTGCAGCCCTCAATCAGCGGGTCCGCAATATGTGGTCACTGGCCGTGTGCTCACCGCATCACAGATGCAGACCAATTCACATGTTCTATTTTTTTGCGGTGCGGACAGATCACGGGTCCATTCAAAAAGTAAAAAAAAGGGGTGAAACACTGACTTGTGAATAAGGCTTTATTGTGGCTATAGCACATGAGTCTGGAGAAGTGCTGCCAAGTATACATTTTTGTATGCATTCTGCTTAAAAAAACTGTCTCTACCAAATTAAGTAGTTTGTAATAACTGAAACAAAAAGTTTCTTACAAGTTGCAGTCAGTCTCTTCCATTTTTTTCTCTTTCTTGCTCTTTCTAACTACTACAAAAACCCCTGAAACAGATTAATGATCATTTCAGCTGTTATGCAAATTAATTTACTATTGAACACCATGGAAAGAAGCTATAAATCTGATAAATGTTCCTAACCCTGCTGTGTTTTCCACAGGGCTAAAGTGAATATATTTTCCTCTCAAAACAAGTAAATCAAAACAGTGTGAGCTTTATAATTTACATTGAAGTATGCTGAAGCTCGTTGTCACTCTACCATTCCATTGTCATTTTTAGGCATCAAAGTTGTACAATAAAACAAAAAATTAACTACATTAAATATATATATATATATATATATATATATATATATATATATATAATTAAATAAAAAAAGAAAAAAGATCAGGTAGCACTTTCATCTTATAAAAATATGAAAATATACTTTATTTACTCATAGTAGGAACGCAACGTTTCGGCTCTATGCTGGAGCCTTTCTCAAGAAACAAGTGGTAGTGGTAACAACATTTAAATACATAAAGTGCATATGCAAACATTAGGTAATTTATGTGACAATTGCAAACCAATTTACATAAAAAACAATTTCATACATAGAAAAGTGCAAATGTAATGTAAATACACGTAATATATCCATAATCAAATCCTCATATCATGATAACATCAATAAAAAGTGATATCCCATCATATTCAATACATAAACAATTAAAAATTAGTTCCAATCAAGATAGGTCCTTATCATTGGGCAAATAGGGATCTCCTATATAACATTAATGTCCCTTACATA
The DNA here is from genome assembly GCA_900303285.1 of Rhinella marina. NCBI lineage: Eukaryota > Metazoa > Chordata > Amphibia > Anura > Bufonidae > Rhinella > Rhinella marina. The sequence goes on along the minus strand of ONZH01013251.1, from coordinate 7,553 downwards.
TAATCACATGTCCATAGCTATCTCAAAAAGGGGTGGGAGCAAAGGGCTGATGTTCCACATATTACTGTGGACAAAAACCATGCTCAGAGTGGGACACAAGTGTCACTCGTCCGTTAAACAACAGACAGGTCCACGTATTGTACATCCATAACCATTCCTCAATAAACATAATCGGACATATCATGATCATGTAGGGAATATTATTATACGACAACACATAATAAAAAGTTAATAAAAATCTAATGAAAGTAGGCAAAAAAGGAAGATGTTCACTTGAATCAATCAGGTCACATGTGTAGTATAAGTGTAAACATTAATCTGTTTTGCGAATCCTGTCGTTTCCCAGACACATATAGGCCACTAAAAAATGGAAAGAAAAAAATTAGTTAAAAATATTTTAAGAAAATTCAAAAAAACATTTTGTTCAATGATCTATATCTCAGGAATCAATACACAGAATAACAGGGGCAGGTAGGCGTGCATCACAATAGGACATTCATTTTAAAGTCCACATTGAGTCCGTTAGGTCTCAGTGTGTCAAGTCTGTATATCCATTGGAGTTCCTTCCGTAACAATATTCTCGTCCTATTACCACCACGTCTAAGATGCGAAACATGGTCTATAATGTGAAAATGCAACTGTAGTTCGGAGTGCTTAAATTCCGTAAAATGTTTAGAGACAGATAAGTCAAGCTTCATTTTCCTAATAGTATACAGTGAGAAAAAAAGTACTTAGCCACCAATTGTGCAAGTTCTCCCACTTAAAAAGATAAGAGAGGCCTGTAATTGACATCATAGGTAGACCTCAACTATGAGAGACAAAATGAGAAAACAAATCCAGAAAATCACATTGTCTGATTTTTAAAGAATTTATTTGCAAATTATGGTTGAAAATAAGTATTTGGTCACCTACAAACAAGCAAGATATCTGGCTCTCACAGACCTGTAACTTCTTCTTTAAGAGGCTCCTCTGGCCTCCACTCATTACCTGTAGTAATGACACCTGTTTGAACTTGTTATCAGTATAAAAGACACCTGTCCACAACCTCAAACAGTCACACTCTACTATGGTGAAGACCAAAGAGCTGTCGAAGGACATCAGAAACAAAATTGTAGACATGCACCAGGCTGGGAAGACTGAATCTGCAATAGGCAAGCAGCTTGATGTGAAGAAATCAACTGTGGGAGCAATAATTAGAAAATGGAAGACATACAAGACCACTGATAATCTCCCTCGATAAGGGGCTCCACGCAAGATCTCACCCCGTGGGGTCAAAATGATCACAAGAACTGTGAGCAAAAAATCCCAGAACCACACGGGGGGACCTAGTGAATGACCTGCAGAAAGCTGGGACCAACGTAACAAAGGCTACCGTAAAACACTATGCCGCCAGGGACTCAGATCCTGAAGTGCCAGACGTGTCCCCTTGCTTAAGACAGTACATATCTGGACCCGTCTGAAGTTTGCTAGAGAGCATTTGGATGTTCCAGAAGAGTATTGGGAGAATGTCATATGGTCAGATGAAACCAAAGTAGAACTGTTTGGTAGAAACACAACTCGTCGTGTTTGGAGGAGAGTAAATGCTGAGTTGCATCCAAAGAACACCATACCTACTGTAAAGCATGGGGGTGGCAACATCATGCTTTGGGGCTGTTTCTCTGCAAAGGGACCAAGACGACTGATCCGTGTACATGAAAGAATAAATGCGGCCATGTATCCTGAGATTTTGAGTGCAAACCCCCTTCCATCAGCAAGGGCACTGAAGATTAAACGTGGCTGGGTCTTTCAGCATGACAATGATCCCAAGCACAGCGCTAGGGCAACGAAGGAGTTGCTTCATAAGAAGCATTTCAAGGTCCTGGAGTGACCTAGCCACTCTCCAGATCTCAACCTCATAGAAAACCTTTGGAGGGAGTTGAAAGTCTGTGTTGCCCAGCGACAGCCCCAAAACATCACTGCTCTAGAGGAGATCTGCATGGAGGAATGGGCCAACATACCAGCAACAGTGTGTGCCAACCTTGTGAATACTTACAGAAAATGTTTGACCTCTGTCATTGCCAAGAAAGGATATATAACAAAGTATTGAGATGAACTTTTGTTATTGACCAAATACTTATTTTCCATCATAATTTGCAAATAAATTCTTTAAAAATCAGACAATGTGATTTTCTGGATTTGTTTTCTCATTTTGTCTTTCATAGTTGAGTTCTACCTATGATGTCAATTACAGGCCTCTCTCATCTTTTTAAGTGTGAGAACTTGCAAAATTGGTGGCTGACTAAATACTGAGGCGTGTCTTAAGATCCAAAGATCACCTATATACTACAAATTGCATGGACAAGATAACAAATAAATAACGTAATCCGAGTCACAAGTTAGAAAATGTTAAATATCAAATGAGATACCAGTCCTGGGATGCGTGAACCGCCCACCCTTAAGCATAAGGCAACAGTTCACACATCCCAGACATGGATAACATCTCATTTTTTGTGGTGCCAATATTGTTTGTCTACTCACATTTTGTGGCAATAAATCAGAGGAAACCAAACGATCCCTCAAATTCTGTGGTCTAAAATATGCAAACACTGGAGGAATCTCAAACTCAGCAATATTCGTACGCCATTTATGCAACTTTGGCCAATGACGATGAATAATACGGTTAATCTCATTGCTTTATTCATTAAAAGTGGACACAAAATGTATTCTTTTTCCTGGAGGATCCCTACGTTTAGGTAACAATGTAGAGGTCCTATCCAGGGCCAAAACCTGTTCTTTTTGTTGTTGTAATATAGCATTAGGCTATCCCCTCCTCACAAATTTTTCTCACATCTTGTCAAGTGTCCCAACCAGTGTATTCTCATTGAAAACAATGCGCCCTTAGAAACCGACTATAAGGTAAGTTTCAGCTATGAATTCTTATCAGTAGGTTTGACATACAAATCAGTATGCAAAGATCCATCCTGAACTCTTACCAGCATATCCAAAAATTGTACTTGTCTGGAAGAGTACACCAGGGTGAACTTTACATCAGGGTCAATCTGATTAAGAAAATCATGGAACAAAATAAGTTCATCAAGAGAACCAATTCAAAGGATGAAGATGTCATCTATGTATCGCCACCACGTTGCCACATTGGCAAAGTGGTGGGAGACACAGATGACATCCTCTTCCAAGTGGATGGGCTATGTTCGAGCCCATTGCCACGCTCTTACATTGAATATAAAACTGATCCTGAAACAAAAAATAGTTACAACGTAATACAATCTCAAGAAGTGTCATAACGAAATGCTGACATGCCTATGTCAATGTAGAGGCACAGAGATGATCACGTACATCCTGCACACCCCAATCATGATCAATCGAGGTGTACAGGCTGGTGACATCAAATGCTGTTAATATGATGTTAGGATATTTGGATACATCAATGTCCTGCAATCAGAGGTGTCTCGAATATAAGATGCGGCCCCAGTGGCATAGGGACGTAAAAGCTTGTAAAAAAATATTGCTATATGCGATAATATTGAATCCATACCCGAGACAATTGGGCGTCCCCGAGGGTTAATTAATGTCTTATGCACCTTTGGTAGAATATAAATAACCGAAGTCACCGGATGTTTAACAATTAAATATTTGGCCTGTTCATCATCTGTCAAACCACCAACTGAGGCCTCAGTGACAACTAGTGTTGAGCGAACATGTTGCAGGTGGGTTGCAGAATGCAGACAGTGTCCGTGTTTTGCTACCCACAAAAACGGCTATGGCCATGTGCATGAGCCCTTATAAGAACATTATAGGTACATTTTATGTGCATTGTGTTTATGTTCACATGAAGCACCTAACGGGTTAAGATGGAAGAACTCGTGCTAACTCCAGTGCTGCTAGATTCAGCCATGTATAGATGACACCAACAGCTGATGGCACAGGCTTAACTTTTGACACATTTAGGTCTTACAATATGTAATGTTTGTGTGTGTATATATATATATATATATATATATATATATATATATATATATTATATAAAGCTGAGTGTGTGTGTTTGTGTGTGTATGTCCGCTAAAGGAATCCGCACCGCTGCAGCTACAATCAAAAAATTTGGCGCACATGTACATCATGTGTCCGGGAAGGTTTTAGAACAGTTTTCAGCTCTCCAGGATGTACCGTTCCTGAGATATTCCCAAAAAATTCATTAGCCAATAGTAGCCTGGTCACCTGACCCTTATCAGCCAATAGAAGCTCACAGGCAGTCTCCAAACACCAGGTTTCTATGACAACCTAGCCAGTTCACTGCTGTAGGTCTGCATTAAAGAGGCAGAGCACTGTGGATGACAATGGTAAAGTGGTATTTCGGTTACCATAAATATAACGTTTTTAGACTAATGTTTTAGACTTATGTTTTAGACTAATTCATCATCAATCATTACCTCATATAATGTAAATTTCACATATTTACTGTTCAGTAGTAATAAAAGATGTTTTCTTCCACTGCTACCCACCTTCCTCCTAAATTACTATGGCATCGACCTGTAATTCAGGCCACCATTAAAAGAAGGACTTAAAAGCCCCACCCCCAGATCCCACTAAGCCACGCCCCTGACTCAGTCAGGTCACGCCCCTTCCATGCAGCATTTGACCGGGATCAAAAATATAGGTAAAAATCACCTTCTTTCAGCTGCAGGGGTGGGGGGAGGGTGACTTTCTCCTTGCAGCTCATTGCTCAGACTGCACAGTGCTGCTGAGAGTGAGCTGTTCAAAAGGACATCCCTGTGTCCATCCAGGCCCTGCGCATGACAGAGGACAGGGAGTCTGAAAGCCAGACTGTCCAGCCTAAAACAAGACCTCTGGCCACCCTAGGGGCAGGCTGATGTTAGGGTGGCCAGATGTACGGCTTTAGACTGGACAGTCCAGTTTTCTGGCTACCTGTTCTCCGTCCGATGCAGTGCCTGGACAGACATAGGGATGTCCACCCTTTCAGTAGCTCACACTCAGACAGCTTCTCCTCCGTGTCTTCAAGGAGCCAGGGGGGCGTGGCCTCATGTTTAGTGGTGTGTCTTTATGGGAACTGGGGGCGCTGTTTCACGTTTGGGGGAATGGCCGGTGAGGTCTGGCTTTCTGGGTTAAAGACAGTGGCCACTCTAGCTGCTGTGGAGGTCACAGTTAAAGGGGCGGGCTGCTGTAGTGGTCACTGTTAAAGGGACGGGCTTCTGTAGAGGTCACTGTTAAAACTTCACAGTATACTTCAAGTCTAAAAAATTTAATACTTCAAAGAAGCTAAATTTAGCCAACTAAGAGAGGCCATAGGCCTAACTAACTGGGACAAAGTCCTCAAAAATAAAAATACAGCCACAAAATGGGATATTTTTAAAAGCATCCTAATATCTAATTGTGAGAGGTACATACCTTATGGGAATAAAAGGTTAAGGAACAAAAAAAAACCAATGTGGATAAATAGAGCTGTAAAGAAAGCAATAAATGACAAACAGAAAGCATTTAAATCACTAAAACAGGAGGAGAGCGAGGAAGCATAGAAAAACTATAAGGAAAAAAATAGAATATGTAAAAGACAAATAAAAGCAGCCAAACTAGAGACCGAGAGATTAATCGCCAAAGAGAGTAAAACTAACCCTAAAATATTCTTCAATTATATAAATACTAAAAAGTATAAACCTGAAGGTGTCGGCCCCTTACAGAGTAATGAGGGGGGAGTTGCAGAGAGCGATGAGGAGAAAGCGAAGCTACTGAATAACTTTTTCTCCACTGTATTCACTGAGGAAAATAAACTGTCAGATGAAATGCAGAGTATTAATGTAAATTCCCCTTTAAAAGTGTCCTCTCTGACCCAGGAAGAGGTACAGCAACGTCTTAAAAATATTAAAATAGACAAATCACCAGGACCGGATGGCATACACCCCCGTATCCTTAGAGAATTAAGTAATGTCATCGACAGACCCTTATTTCTGATATTTAATGACTCTATACTGACGGGGAGTGTTCCACAGGATTGGCACATAGCAAATGTGGTGCCAATATTCAAAAAGGGTCCAAAAACAGAGCCCGGAAACTATAGGCCGGTAAGTTTAACTTCTGTTGTGGGTAAACTGTTTGAAGGTTTTCTGAGAGATGCTATATTGGAGTACCTCAATGAAAATAAGCAAATAACTCCGTATCAGCATGGCTTCATGAGGAATCGGTCATGTCAAACCAATTTAATCAGTTTCTATGAGGAGGTAAGTTCTAGACTTGACCGCGGCGACTCAATGGATGTCGTATATTTGGACTTCTCCAAAGCGTTTGACACGGTACCACATAAAAGGTTAGTATACAAAATGAGAATGCTTGGCCTGGGAGAAAATGTCTGTATGTGGGTAAGTAACTGGCTCAGTGATAGAAAACAGAGGGTAGTTATTAACGGTAGATACTCAGATTGGGTCACTGTCACTAGTGGGGTATTACAGGGGTCTGTATTGGGTCCTATTCTCTTCAATATATTTATTAATGATTAGAGATGAGTGAGCACTAAAATGCTCGGGTGCTCGTTATTCGAGACAAACTTTTCCCGATGCTCGGGTGCTCGTTTCGAGTAACGAACCCCATTGAAGTCAATGGGAGACTCGAGCATGTTTTGCAGGGGACCAAGGCTCTGCCTAGGGAAGGCTGGGTGAAAACCTGGAAACCTCAGAAAATAAAGGAAACACCACGGAAATGGACAGGAAACAGCATGGGCAGCATGCATGGATGCCTCTGAGGCTGCCTAATCCCACCATTAACCCAAATTCTCAGGCAACAGCCTGGTGGTTACCCTCATGGCTATTGTGCTCACCCAGACCAAGAAAGGCGAGGCACATACCCATCACATGTTAGGGAAGCACCCAACTAGGTGCAAAGAAAAATTGTTTAGAGAGAGGGCCTGTAGGTGGACCTCCGGAAAAATTGTTTGGAGAGAGGGCCTGTAGGTGGACCTCCGGAAAAATTGTTTGAAGAGAGGACCTGTAGGTGGACCTCCGGAAAAATTGTTTACAGAGAGGGCCTGTAGGTAGACCTCCGGAAAAATTGTGGTAAAAGAGTGCCAGTTGGACCTCTAAAAAATTGCGTTTTTTGGGTCAGCGTTAGGCAAAGACGACAAGGAGGAGGAGGAGTAGGAGGAGTAGAGAAGAGGAATCGGATACATAAGTAATGTTAATCTTTAGCTGCTTTCCCCGGAGGAGATTTGAATTCCAGTTAAATCCAGGCTTTGTTCATTTTAATAAGCGTCAGCCTGTCAGCGCTGTCAGTTGACAGGTGTGTACGCTTATTGGTGATGACGCCACCAGCTGCACTGAATACCCGCTCTGACAGCACGCTAGCGGCAGGGCAGGCCAGCACCTCCAAGGCGTACAGCGCCAGTTCAGGCCACGTGTCCAGCTTTGAAACCCAGTAGTTGTATGGAGCAGAGTGATCCCTACGGACGTTGGTATGGTCAGCTAGGTACTCCCTCACCATCTTTCTGTACAGCTCCCCCCTACTCTGCCTAGACTGGGGACAGGTGACAGTGTCTTGCTGGGGTGACATAAAAC
>ONZH01013250.1:0-21391 GCA_900303285.1 Rhinella marina | reverse complement strand
AAATGGTCTTCAAATATTACCCTCATGATAAATTTCCCTGTGCCCCCCCATGGCCTATTGTAGCAGGCATTGGCTCACTCAAAGAACATCTATGTGTGTGGGTCAATGGCCAGCTGCAGCCCCCTTTTCCCCAAAATACCTGGGTACATTACAGACACAAAATGCATTCTTAATGTACATTATGAATTTAAGTGGGAAGAGAATTTTTGTTGGATCACTGTGGTTGATAGTTCAGTCGCACATCCTAGTTATTTACAGCACATATAGTATATCTTCAATCTACAGTATTTTATTTGTGAGACAGTGTGGTATCTTTTGTGCCATCATTTTTTTATGTTTAATCGCAAATATTATTTGCAGAAGGTTGGTGCTTTGATGGGGGCGAAATTCTCTCCTTCCCTGGACAATATCTATATGGCCTGGTTGGAGAGAATTTACCTGTTTTCATCTGTGCATCCATGTTTGTCTCATGTTGCCTAGTAAGACCACTAACGTAACGACCGATTTTTGTTTCATCAGGCGATGCGGCCAATCAGACTTTTATGATTATCTCAATACTGATATTTACAATGACACATCCCCCAACCATCATACACTTACTTTCACTGATCTGTACATACTACAGCTTTACGTAAAGAAATGGCAGGGAACACCATTCTATATGCACAAGCCTGTCATTCCCCATGCTATCCATAATATTCCATTGGAAGAAATTATTAGGATGAGATGTAATTGGAGGATGCCACCTTTGAGAAAGAAGCTTGAACTACTTGTCTAAAATAAGCAGATGCAAATATCCCCAGTGGACTTTGACAAAGGCTCTAGTTGAAGATAAAATAGAAGTTCTTATTGTATTGTATTTTTGCACTTTTATGTACTTTTTTAGACTTTATTATTGTTTTTATATGTACGCCCTGTGACTGCAGCATTACACTTATGTTATTAATTGCGTGTTCAAGCCAAGAAGAGTTAATGGCTTTTTTCTTGGTGCTATGCAACCTTGGTACTATGCAGGAGGTTAACAGGTGTGCCACTATCACCTCAATTATTTCTTTTTACCTTTCATTGGCTTTTAAACATACACTACTCACAAAAAGATAGGGATATTTGGCTTTCAGGCAAAATGTATGAAAAACGTAAAAAGTTCACCCTACAGTGTTATTATATCATTATAGTAGGGCATTTAAGTAGAAGCATGCGATGGTGATTTCCTCATCTCAAACAATTTATTGAAGCAAAAGCCAACACCAGTGGTGGGTATACCCCACAAAAAAGTAAATGTCTCAGTAACTTGTCAGTGGCCTTGAGCGTGACAACAACGTCTCATGCTGTTCACAAGTCAACTTATTGTCTGCTGAGGCATCCCACTCTTCTTGAAGGGCGGCCCTCAGGTCATTGAGATTCTGGGCTACAGAGTTACGAGCCTCAACACGGCGACTCAGATGATAGGCGACTCACATAGGTTTGCAATGGGATTCAGGTCTGGAGAAAGTGTGGGCCACTCCATTTAGGGTACTCCAATCCCCAGCAGCCGTTCCCGAATGATGCGATCCCGATGAGCTGGCACATTGTCATCCATGAAGATGAAATTAGGCCTGTGTTGTTCATGCAGAGGCACAATTACTGGATTAATGATGTTATTCAAGTAGTATGGGCTTGTCACTGTGCCATTTTACAAAGTGTAGGGCAGTTCTGTATTGACTAGACACACCTGCTCACACTGTAACACCTTCACCACCAAAGGCTTATCTGGTGACAAAATTAGCTGATGCATAATGCTCTTCTTGACATCTCCAACATCGTTGGTGGCCATGATTCAGCGTGAATCGACTTACATCAATGAAGAGTACTGAGGCCCTCTAGTTCTTCGTCCACCATAGATGCTCCCTGGTCCATGCAAGATGATGATGCCTGTGCCTGGTGGTGTGGTCGAGTACCATTGCAGGTCGTTTAGCATGCAGACCATGCTAATGTAAATGGTTCTTAATGGTCTGACATGACACTTGGGTGCCTCACACCTCTCTTAAATGTGCCTGGAGTTGTGTGGCATTCATTATCCAGTTCCACAGGGCATTGTTCACAATGAAGCGGTCATCAGTGTGGGATGTGGCCAAAGGACTTCCACTTTTATGCCTTTCTGTGACTCTTCCAGTCTCTCTGTTTCTCTGATGCAACCTGCTGATGACATTCTGTGACATTGGGCGATTAGTGGATCAAACACCTGTTGTGAATTTTGCCATTAAGCTCTTTGTTATAGAACAGCGAAAAAAGTACTGAAACATTGAACAGTTGGGCAAGTGCATTCAAAAGTTTAGAGAAGGTCACATTAAGTTCACCTGAAAAGGTTAGAGTGCATTTGAAAGTACATTTTATTTAATTTTATTTTTACCACGATTAACCCCAGAAAGGCCTAAATTGTAGACTCAGTTGCCGCAATCAGCAGTAAACGTGGCATCTGAGGGTTTCAATGATGGGGGGGTTGCGATCGCCGTTTCCCATCATTGCACATGCAAAGGAATGCACTAAATGACAAAATAATCCGTCATGAATCAAATTTCTTTGGGAAATTCAGGGAAGCAGCTGAATTGAATTTTTCATAACTTCGATAGTCATCAGTATAAAAGTCTCGGAAAATGAATGTACTTTCATGTCAATGCAGTCTTTCATTTACACATAGGTTGACAATTTTTCTGAAATGATCTGAATCCAACTGAACACATACTATAGAATATTGTCTATATAATGTAAACCACAGTTATTTCAGTTTTCTCCGTTTTTTAGTCTTCATAAATGGGGTATGATATGTTACTTTCATGCTTATTAACACAGTCATTTCACACCATATAGAACAATATATGCCCACAGTATTTTCATGATCCTATTGAAGCATCACTCTCAGAAACTGATAAAAAAATTCCTTTCATTATTTTTTCAAGGAGGAAGTCCAATGAAATAAACAACATTTCTTCTTTCCTCAGACAGAACACAGTGTATTCATTTGCAGCATTCATGTTTTAAAACCTTGAATTGACTCTTATTAGCAAAATAATTTTCTGGGACCCCTAGAAATATTGATTTTTTTCTTTTCTATCTATATAAATGCTGTTTAGTACCAAGATCTCTTAATAATATAAAAATGAGTTTCTGTCTGTCTGTCTGTCTGTCTGTTCTCTATGCGCGACCAAACTACTGGACCGATTTTCACCAAATTCGGCACACAGGTACATCAGGTGTCCGGGAAGGTTTTAGACCAGGTCTCATCTCTCTAGGACATACCATTCCTGAGATATTCCCAAAATATGATCTCCATTAGCCAACATTACAACTGGGAACTTTGGTTTTAAACTCCAACTGCCATTCTCTGCAAAGGCACACACAGGGATGGCAGGTTTCCACAACAACCAGGTAATTATCAGCAGCTGAGGATCTCATCCATTTCTATTTACTGACACTGTTAAAGGTATTCCGGTTACCATAAATATAACTTATGTTTTTTTCTGTTACTACAGTTCAGTAGTAATAAAAGATGTTTTCCTCCACTGCTGCCTATTGCGTGGGCTCATAAATAAGCATGGTATTGACCTTTAATTCAGGCCACCCTAAAAGAAGTACTTAAAACCCCCGCCCCAGGTCTCACTAAGCCACACCCCCAACTCTGTCAGGCCACACCCCTTTCACTCCGCAGCCAATAGAGATTGAAAAAATAAAGGTAAAAATCAACTTCTGTCAGCTGCAGGGATGGGTGGGAGGTTGACTTTCTTTCTGCAACAACACACAGAAACATTAAATAAAATAGATTAAATACACCCATGCGAAGCGTCTTGCTAATCCACGCCCCCGACTCTGTCAGGTCACGCCCCCTCCCACTCCGCAGCCAATGGGAATTGAAAAAATTAAGGTAAAAATAAACTTCTGTTTGCTGCAGGGGTGGGAGGGTGAATTTCTCTCTGCAATGACACACAAAATTTTAGATGAAATAGACTAATTATAGACTACAACCGTTCGAAGCCTTTTGCTAAGCCACGCCCCGTCTCTGTCAGGCCACGCCCCCTCTCACTCCGCAGCCATTCTGCAACGACACACAGAAACATTAAATGAAATAGATTAAATGCACCTATGCGAAGCGCTTTGCTAAGCCACACCCCGACTCTGTAAGGCCACGCCCCCTCCCACTCCGCAGCCAACACGGATTGAAAAAATAAAGGTAAAAAATCAACTTCTGTCAGCTGCAGGGATGGGTGGGAGGTTGACTTTCTTTCTGCAACGACACACAGAAACATTAAATGAAATAGATTAAATACACCCATGTGAAGCGTCTTTCTAATCCACGCCCCCGACTCTGTCAGGTTACGCCCCCTCCCACTCCGCAGCCAACGGGGATTGAAAAAATAAAGGTAAAAATAAACTTCTGTTTGCTGCAGGGGTGGGAGGATGAATTTCTCTCTGCAACGACACACAAAATTTTAGATGAAATAGACTAATTTCAGATTACAACCGTTCGAAGCATCTTGATAATCCACACCCCCAACTCTGCCAGGCCACGCCCCCTCCCACTCCGCAGGCAACGGGGATTGAAAAAAAATCAGCTGCAGGGGTGGGAGGGTGAATTTCTCTCTGCAACGACACACAAAAATCGTAGATGAAATTGACTAATTTTAGACTACGACCATTCAGTACTAATAAAAGATGTTTTTTTCCACTGCTACCCATTGCGGGTCCCCATAAATTACCATGTCATCGACCTGTAACTCATGCCACTCTGACCCCCGCCCCAGATCTCGGGAAACCACGCTCCGACTCTGTCAGGCCACGCCCCCTCCCACTCCGCAGCCAACGGGGATTGAAAAAATGAAGGTAAAAATCAACTTCTGTCAGCTGCAGGGGTGGGAGGGAAGTTGGATTTCTTTCTGCAACAACATACAGAAACATTAAATGAAATAGATTAAATATACCCGTGCAAAGCAATGTTTTCTTCCACTGTTACCCATGGCGTGTCCTCATAAATTACCATGGCATCGACCTGTAATTCTGGCCACCATCAAAAGAAGGACTTAAAACCCCGCCCCAGGTCTTGCAACGTCACGCCCCCGACTCAGTCAGGCCATGACCCCTCCCACTCCGCAGCCAATGGAGATTGAACAATTGAAGGTAAAAATCAACATCTGTCAGCTGCAGGGATGGGAGGGAGGATGACTTTCTCTCTGCAACGACACACAGAAACATTAAATGAAATAGATTAAATATACCCGCGCAAAGCAATGTTTTCTTCCACTGCTACCCATTGTGTTTCCTCAAATTACCATGGCATTAACCTTTAATTCAGGCCACCCTGAAATGAAGGACTTAACCCCCCCGTGTCCCATTAAACCACGCCCCCTCCCACTCCGCAGCCAATAGGGATTGAAAAAATGAAGGTAAAAATCAATTTCTGTCAGCTGCATTGACTTTCTCTCTGCAACGACACACAGAAACATTAAATAAATAGATGAAATATACCCAGGCGAAGCCGGGTCTTTCTGCTAGTATTTTATAAATGTATTTTAGTTCTGTGATGTTTATAATGAATGATATACGGTGTGTTCTCTCAGATTCTACAGATTTAATTGATGTAGCAGTTCCAATGTTATTTTACACAAAGGTGAAATATTAAGGTATGCACACTTGAGAAGAGGACTGAGGTGCTTTCATTGTGTGAATCGTTACAGTATGTTTCAAAAGTAGAAGGCCAAAAGAGGCACAATGGTAACAAAACTGACAATGTGTTTGGGAAATAAAAGCCTTGTAAAGTATTAGCAAGACATGTTACTGCTGTCATTAAAAGAAATGTGTATTGATTTTTCATCTTTGCAGCTTTAAAGAAAAAAAAAAAAAACAAGGCTGTTCCTATATTATAATTTAGCAATGTTGCATTTCAAGACAAGTACAGGTACTTGTAACTTCACAGAAGCCTTTAAAATGGGATTGTCTCATTACAACAACGTATCCCGAGATAGGGAATAAGTGTCAGATTGGCGGAGGTCTGACTACTATCCTCCTGCTTATCAGACAGTTATCCCCTATCCTGAGCGGGAGGACAGTAGTCATACCCCCACCAGGTGACACATCCCGTATCCTGGGATAAGTTGTTGTAATGTGACAAGCTCTTTAATAAACACAATTTCTGGACAAATATGTGCCTGGCCTAATGGAATTGCCTTCATTAAATTGAAACCAGGGTGATTGATCACCACAGTTCAGGCTTAATAAATTTCAACTGAGTAAGCTAAGTCTTGGTACATGTTTCCATTGTAGAGGCAAGAGATGAGCGAATCTTCAAAGATTTGCTTCGGTGAATATTTGCAGAATTTTTAAAAGATTCACCTCGGATAAGATTCGATTCGGTCCAAGTTGCGTTAAAAAATATCCGTGTTCTGCGAACATTCCCGTGAATACGTACGCATGAGTGTACAAAGTGCGTACAAAGCTTTAGCGTATTATTGTCTAGGCTCGCACAAATAACGAACATACAGTAAAAGTATGCTACTTAACTGAATGAGTATGAATTAGCGTACAAATTATCAGATGCGTATGTAGCGTCAGTGTACAAAGATTTAAGAAGAATCTTCCGAAGCAAATCTGAAAAGATTTGGATTTGCTTTGGTGTAGAAAATAATGAAGATTCGTATTGAATCTACGAAGCGGTGAATAGATTCGCTCATCTCTAGTAGAGGCCATTGCATGGTAATTTGCAGATCATTCAAAAGAATGGTCATTGAAATAGATAGGTTGTGTCTGTCAAAGCAAGAGTTGCTTTGTTATTTGTGTTTGCAGAGTGCTGTTGCATTGTGTTTTTTTTCTTTGTGCCTCTAGCCATGGCAGCGTGCACCTGCACATTAGAATGTGCTGACTGACCCCTCTTTTTTTTGCAAAGCAAGTGTTGCTTTGATAGTGGCTCTCAGCAGTGGTTACAATTTAAATGTCCCATAACAGACTGCAGTCTAAGACTTCAATATACCATAACAGGCATTAAGAAATGTGTTTTTATTACAAAAGTCTATTACATTTTCATGTTATGGAATATAGTTCCTATTAAATTGCTCTATATTTTGTGATGTTTACTGTTTTTTTTTCTGTCAATGAACAGCAGTCATTATTATATTTTTTTGCAACTGATTAGTTTTTATCGATTAGATTTCTTTCAATAAAAAAGTACACCATACTGTAGCTCTATATAGACTTCATTCTAAAAATAAGTGGGACTTCATTCATTGCTTAACATGTTTACTATACCATTTTGAGAACAATATGTGCATGAAAAATAAAAATAGAATTCTGTACAATGAGCCAATGGATTTTAATCAAATTATAATTGATGCTTATTTTTTAATTTGTTTTGTACTGTACATTTATTAATGTGTCAAATTACACAGCATGAGCATACTGTATATTTTGATTACTTTTTATTACAATGTCAATGGGAGGAGAGACAAAATCTGTATTGCATCAGTTTAACATTCTGAGGCCACACCTGTACTCTGCCTCCATGTTAAAAATAGGGAAGCCGCAAGGGAATTGGCATAACCCCAATTTGCCAGATCCGTACCATGCACACGTGAAGGTGAAATTCTCCTATACACCTCTTATAATATTCTAGGTGCAACAAACCAGCAATGTTACTGCGTATCACACTAATGGCCGTTCCAGCGACTGATCATGTCACATACCATCAGTGCGGCGTTCTGTCTTGTTGCTTGAACAGTTATCAATAGCAGGGCTCTTGAGAAAGCAGTCCAGCATAGTCTGGAACTGCAGAAATGTGTCAAGTGCCACTTAGTTATCCAGAGAAGTATGGACTCTATAAGACAGGCCATGTCTGCATGAATGGAGGTTCATACAGGAGACACACATGGGGCTGCAGATTCCAGATTATTCAACTGGACCAGGTTCGACTAAAACTGATGGTTTAACACTCATCAGGCCTAGGATTATACGGCAGTCACACATGAAGATCGTGAACACATCATATTGCTTCAGCTGTGCCCAGTACCCATTGCTATTTAAGTTCACCTCTTCCATGGCACATACTGAGTTCGATACACAGTAACATCACCTAGAATATTATTGGAGGTGAGGGGGAGAATTTCAATAATCTATCATCTCAACTTTTAAAGTACAAATGTTGTTTGGGCAGCACAGTGGCTCAATGGTTAGCACTAGTGCCTTGCAGCTCTGGGGTCCTGGGTTTGAATCTGACCATTAAAAACATCTGCATGGAGTTTGTATGTTCTCCCCATGTTTGCATGGGTTTCCTCCCACACTACAAAGACATACTGATAGGGAACTTAGATTGTGAGCCCCATTGGGGACAGTTGGATACTAATGTCTGTAAAGCGCTGCGGAATATAGTAGCGCTATATAAGTGCATAAAGTAAATAAATAAAATAAATATGGTTTCACTACTGGAAAAATAGGCCTCTAACGTTTGCACTTTAATCTCTCTAGATATTGTACAGGGTGGTCCATTTATATGGATACACCTAAATAAAATGGGAATGGTTGGTGATATTAACTTCCTGTTTGTGGCACATTAGTATATGGAAGGGGGGAAACTTTTCAAGATGGGTGGTGACCATGGCGGACATTTTGAAGTCTGCCATTTTGGATCCAACTTTAGTTTTTTCAATGGGAAGAGGGTCATGTGACATCAAACTTATTGAGAATTTCACAAGAAAAACAATGGTGTTTTTTATTTTAACGTAACTTTATTCTTTCATGAGTTATTTACAAGTTTCTGACCACTTATAAAATGTGTTCAAAGTGCTGCCCATTGTGTTGGATTGTCAATGCAACCCTCTTCTCCCACTTTTCACATACTGATAGCATCACCGCAGAAGAAATGCTAGCACAGGCTTCCAGTATCCGTAGTTTCAGGTGCTGCACATCTCGTATCTTCACAGCATAGACAATTGCCTTCAGATGACCCCAAAGATAAAAGTCTAAGGGGGTCAGATCGGGAGACCTTGGGGGCCATTCAACTGCTACATGATGATGTGTTTCCCTCTTTATGCACTGAAGCTGGCACGTTCTCTGAGTTTTTCCAGCAAGATGGTGCACCACCACATTATGGGTGTCAGGTCCGAGCATTCCTAGATGAACGGTTTCCTGGAAAGTGGATTGGTTGTCATGGGCCAGTTGAATGGCCCCAAGGTCTCCCGATCTGACCCCCCCTTAGACTTTTTTCTTTGGGGTCATCTAAAGGCAATTGTCTATGCTGTGAAGATACGAGATGTGCAGCACCTGAAACTATGGATACTGGAAGCCTGTGCTAGCATTTCTTCTGTGGTGTTTCTATCAGTGCATGAAGAGTGGGAAAAGAGGGTTGCATTGACAATCCAACACAATGGGCAGCACTTTGAACACATTTTATAAGTGGTCAGAAACTTGTAAATAACTCATTAAGGATAAAGTTACGTTAAAACCAAACACACCATTGTTTTTCTTGTGAAATTCTCAATAAGTTTGATGTGTCACATGACCCTCTTCCCATTGAAAAAACTAAAGTTGGATCCAAAATGGCCAACTTCAAAATGGCCGCCATGGT
Organism: Rhinella marina; assembly: GCA_900303285.1. NCBI lineage: Eukaryota > Metazoa > Chordata > Amphibia > Anura > Bufonidae > Rhinella > Rhinella marina. The sequence continues at coordinate 11,811 of ONZH01013250.1, read as the reverse complement.
CACCTTGAAAAGTTTTCCCCCTCCCATATACTACTGTGCCACAAACAGGAAGTTAATATCACCAACCATTTCAATTTTATTTAGGTGTATCCATATAAATGGCCCACCCTGTAGATGCAGCCTTGTTGTTATTAATGGGTTGAGTCTAGACCTAGAGATGAGTGAATCTGTCATGCTTTGGTTCTCATTCACCAATTTTTTCAAAAATTTCAGTTGAGACCTAAATTGATTGGGGTCATTTATGACCAGAAATACACCATTTTTGCGGTGTATATCTGGCGCAGATTTTGTCACACACCATGGTGTTGGCAGAATCTGCAACTTATCTGCGACTACCCGCACTACTCCAGATAGTTAATTTTTACTTATTTATTTTTTGGGGAGAGAGGGGTGGTTTGGAAAATAGCAATATAGGTGTGTCTTAAAATACAGAGGGTAGTGTTTTAAATCTCTGAGGGAAAACATGAAATACTAGTCTGAAATCTGTCTCAGGGCATTTCCAGACAATTCAAGTAGTTTTTTTTTTTTTGCAATTTATTTATTTTTTTTGCAAAATTTGGCAACACTAGTGTGCAGTGAGTACCTTATAATACAGATGGTAGCATTTGCAATCACGTGATAACATGAAATACCAGTCTGAAATCGGTGTCAAAGCATCTCCAGACAGTTGGGTGGAGGCTGGAAGAAAAAGCAAAAATTTATTTAAAAAGTTACTAAAAAAATAACATGTTCTCACATGAGTCCTAGGAGACTAGAGGATGTTATATACCAATATGGAGCCAATTTGGTACGGCCCAAATTTATTTAGGTCTGAACTGAACTTTTTAAAAAATTTGAACAATTGAAACCAAACCAAATATCAATATATCTACCCAACAGACAAAAAAAGACATATTTTTATTCAAATGGGAAAAAACGAAATGTTCTCGCAGATAGCTGTTTTTGAGGTTCTGTAGCAGCTTCAGCTGTGTTATAAGGCAGTATCTGCAGCTAGAAGGCACTGCCTAGCACACCCAGCCTCAGCTCCTCACTAGAGATGAGCAAACGTGCTCGAGCACGTTCGCTCATCTCTACTCCTCACTTATCACTCTATGGCTAAAAGCTTTCCCTGCCTTTTCCTATACTACACAATTATTATTCTCTCTAGCCTTTCCTTTCACCTAGAATAGAACACTAGAATAGAAGCTTGATTGTATGACTACAGCCAGAACAATATAAAAAAAAATTGCACATCCAAAATATATAAAATATCAATCTTTATTTAGGACTACAACACTAAAATATTGTATACAATAGAAACTTTATGTAGGACTGTATATGTCCTTATATAAATGTGTGCAAACTGGTCCAAAATAAGGACAATCCTTAAAGCCCGGACAATTCACCTTAAATAGATGAGTGTACACACTATCTTTCTCAGGGGTCTCCAATTGTCAGTGAGCAATCTTACCACTAATTTGTATAGAGAAAAAACAGGTAATTGCAACCTGTTGTTATGTATCTTTTGTTGCATCCTGTAATTTTGTCTTGGCATGAGATGCTGTCACTCTCTGGTGTGGAGGGTATAGCCACACCAAGTGTAAGAGGGAAGGGAAAAGGTTACCACCTGCAGGAAACCCTGAAACTAGGTCCTGAATGACTACCAGTATGAACAGGCCTTAGTGGTAGAAGAGTTCATACACAGGAACCTAATAACAAACTGACCCTAAAGAACCCTGCAACTAGTGACAGTGGAAGGAGTCAACCCGTTCCTCCAAGAGGACGGGCGAACAGGAGTCTCCAGAAGGCAAAACCACAACAGGGAAAAGTAGGATAAACACAATAGGGCAAATTACACTTATCTTAATGCAGATATTGCAGCAACCGGATCTCAGCCGAGAACCACACCACACACAACAATGTCAGCAGAAAGTATAAACCGCAAGGGATACTGGGAGAGGAAGGGATAAATAGAGGAAAGACAATCACCACACCCGCAACAGCTGAGGGGAAGGGGTGTGGTAAACAGCAACCAAACCAAGAGGAAAACATGTCAAATTATGTAACTTTTGAAAGTTTAGCCGATCGCCTGCAACCTGATACAGGCACATTCGTGACAGATGCTTGGCATTGGTTGCTAAAGCCAAATTTACTGTCCATTACTGTCCCCATATTCCCTTCAGTGTAAGTTCTAGCCAGTGTTACATTATTTAACATGATTTTTAATATATTTTCTTGTTCCAGATGACTTACACATATACATAAAAATAATTAAATTTAAACAGTCTTCACTTTTTCTTTGGTATTTGTGCATAATGTTAAATATGTTCACAATAGGTCATTCCCTTCATATAAATGTCATAATTGATCTAGAATCAAAGAATCATTACAGAATGTTAGAGAACAATCTGCAGGAAGGAATGTAAAAATATTCATCCAGCTATGGGATAAACTCTGGAAATAATTAATCAAAATATACTGATGCCCACATGGAAGACAATATTCCAAGACTATATGGATACTGTTCTTACTTTTCTGCTTTACAAAGCACAAAGGCCCCCACACATTAGTGTACTGTTGGACAAAACCACGGACAAAAAAATATAAAATCAGTTGAAAAAAAGCATTTCACCTACAGGAAAAATCTTTAGTGGTGATATGGCTTTATTACAGTAAGACCTTTCAGCTGTCGAATAGTCTATCCCAGGTGCTGTTTTAAACAAAACAGCTAATCATTTCAAGAAGCTTTCTTGAAGCAACATTACCAATATAGTTTTGTAAATATATAAAACTAATTTTAATACTGTACTCTACAATCACATCTTGCTTTCCAGTAGCATGTACCATTCAGACAAGGGCTCCACCTGTGTCTACTCATAAGATATCATTGCCGTACAATTATTTACAAAGGGTGTCATCAAGTTACTCATGCAGAAAAATCACAGTTCATTGATCACATTATTAGTATTTTTGCATAGAATGTACCTTGTCCCTTTCAGATAGCACCCCCTATTTTATCATCTTCCTCTTGTTGTTTTAGGTATTGCACTAAGTTACGATCAAAGGCTCATGGTGAACATACACTATTGTTCACAACTTCTGGGATAGACTATTAGCATAAATCTCTAGAGTTTTAGAATACAGCTTCTGTAAAAACCCTAAAATTCTAAACCAACAAGCACATACATTGTTCTAGTTTATGTATACATTCTGAAGCCTGTCTCTCAAGGAAGTTATTGACAATCTCTGAAATGATGTTAACAAAATAAGAAATCCCAATAGATCTAGATTAGATTCTGGAAGAAGTTTGGAACAACCACGACTCTGCCTAAAGCTGGCTGCTATACCAAACTTAGTAATCTGGGGAAAGGATCTTGGTATGAATGGTAACCAAGAACTCAATGGTCACTCTAAGCTCAAAACACAAAGTGTGCCGATGGGAGAAACTTCCAGAATTCCACCAATCTGAACATCATGGCACAGTGTCCAGAAAGAAGCCAGCAAAAGATACATGCAATTTGGGGGGGAGGGGAAATATTTAAAGGATCAGGCTATCTGGAGCAAGATTGTCTGGCCTGATGAAACCAAGATTGAACTTTATGGCATTAATTTGGAGCATTATGTTTGGAGAAGACCAGGCACTTCCCAATATCATCGCTATGGTGAAGCATGGTGTGGGCATCATGATGCTGTGGGGATGTTTTTCAGCTGCTGGGATAGGGAGACTGGTCAGAGTTAAGGGAAAACTGAATGGAGCAAAAGACAGAGATTTCCCTTAATAAAAACCCGATCCAGAGTGCTCTGGACCTCAAAATGGGCCCAAGGTTTACTATCTAACAAGACAATGACCCTAAGCACACAACCAAGACAACACAGGAACACAGTGATGAATGTGAATGTCCTTGAGTGGCCCAGCCAGAGCCATGACTTGAATCCAATCAAATATCTCTGGAGAGACTTAGAAAAGGATGTCCACAGAAGGTCCCCTTCCAACCTGACATAGCTTGAGAGGATCTGCAAAGAGTAATCACAGAAAATCCTCAAATCCAGAAGTGCAAACCAGGGCTATTTCTAGCACTCTGCGAGGGGTGCGATGGCATGGAAGTGGTGGGGGGGGGGGACAACAGTGATACAGTTGAATGCTGCTGTGAGTCATGGGACCGATCCCTATACCCTGAAATTCCCTATGACAGGTTTCAGGCCTTCATCATCGTGGCACCTGAGCCGGGCTGCATATAGCTCAGGACACAGCCAGGAAAAGGATGGGAGGATGAGGGAAAATTAGGAAACTAAGATGTCTGTGTGTCAAAATCTGCAGACATGTGGTTCAAAGAAGTCATCATGGCAGTCTGGTCTGAATAGAGAACAATGAAGAAAGAGAACATCTACCAGAGGAGACATCACTGGATGTAAGAGGTATGTAGTGCTGTATTTTTGGCTTTCAGATTCAAGTTTTGTATGTATTTAAACTTTCAGATTCAAGTTTTAAAATGTTTCTGCTCCATGTCCTGCTGCTGCTGGTCATCAGAGACTCAAGACCTAAGCTGTTGCTGATGAAGCTGCAGTCATGGCAATGGAGCATCACAGGGTGTCCCCGCTTAGGCATTTGTGACCACGGGGGATGGTCAAGATAAAACTGGAGGCTGGACAGGCTGAAGAAAGAGAGTGTGAAAGAGAAAGAGAGTGTACTGTGCCGGCCCAGAAGCCCATGGGGTCAGGGAACTGGTTATGCATTGGAGACTGGACAGGGTGTAGGTAGGCCTGAACTTGCTCATTTGCCTCAGCCTGGTGCAGCATATGAAACAACTGCTCCATCTTGTTAAGGAGACTGAACTGGTTACTGCTGTGGCTTCTGCTGCTTGTGTCTTTGGGAGGGGATGACTCTGCAAGCTGTAGAGAAGGGCCTTCCTTTCAGACATGCTGGCAGCAGGCATTTGCAAACCAAAAGCTCCAGGCACACAGTGGTGTAACATAATTTTTCCTCCCTTACTGTGGGAGGAAAACATTTCTCCCCATCCATCACCTCCTCATCATGCCCCCTCACTGTTGGTGTCCCTCAAGGCTCTGTCCTACTTTTATCCATTAATACATTCAGCCTGGGATAGCTCATAGAGCCCATGGCTTCCAATAACATCGCTATGTTGAGGACAATGAAATCTACCACTCTGGCAAACATGCCACTTCCCTGCTATGCAGAATCCCAGCGCGTCTGGCAGCTATATATTCATTGTTCTCCTCTTGTTTCCTTAAACTCAACATGGAGAAAAAATGTCATTCTGCCATGTCCTTTAAGCTACACATAGTTACATAGTTACATAGTTAATAAGGTTGAAAAAAGACACATGTCCATCAAGTTCAACCAAGGGAGGGGGTAGCAGTGATGAAGGGGAGGGGGATGGGTAACCTTAAGACATGACTCTACATTTCTTAATATGTGGTGACCTTCTTTTTCTCTAAGAATTTATCTAAGCCTGTTTTGAAGCCCTCAGCTGTCTTTACTGTGACCAGCTCCTGCGGTAGACTGTTCCACAGATACACAGTTCTTATAGTAAAGAAGGCTTGTCGCCCCTGGAGTCTGAACCTTTGCTTCTCCAGGCGGAGGCAGTGCCCCCTTGTCTTTTGAGGGGATTTAACCTGGAACAGTTTTTCACCATATTTTTTGTATGGGCCATTTACATACTTATACAGGTTGATCATGTCCCCCCTTATACGTCTCTTCTCAAGACTAAACAAGTTTAACGCCTTCAATCTTTCTTCATAGCCAAGATGCTCTATGCCCCTTATCAGTTTAGTTGCCCGTCTCTGCACCCTTTCCAGCTCTAGGACATCCTTCCTATAAACCGGAGCCCAGAACTGAACAGCATATTCCAGATGAGGCCGTACTAATGCTTTATACAGTGGTAATATGACATCCCTGTCCCGCGAGTCCATGCCTCTTTTAATACATGACAATATCCTGCTGGCCTTAGAAGCAGCCGATTGACATTGCATGCTATTCTGCAGTCTATGGTCTACAAGGACACCCAGATCCTTCTCTACAAGTGACTCTCCCAGTGTTACTCACCCTAGGACATAGGAGGCATGCAAGTTGTTAGTACCCAGATGCATAACTTTACATTTATCCACATTGAACCTCATCTGCCAAGAGGATGCCCAAACACTCAGTGTGTCCAAGTCAGCTTGTAACTTCTGCACATCTTCCATAGACTGGACTCTACTACAAGGCTTAGTGTCATCTGCAAAAATTGAAACAGTGCTGTTAATTCCTCCCTCTATATCATTAATAAATAAATTAAATAAAAGTGGACCCAGCACTGAACCTTGGGGGTACACCACTTATAACTGGGGACCATTCAGAGTAGGAATCATTCACCACCACTTGCTGAGTACGCTCCTTCAGCCAGTTCTCAATCCAGTTACAGAGTAGATTTTCTAATCCAACCGACCTTAATTTACCCGTCAGACGTCTATGAGGGACCGTGTCAAACGCTTTTGCAAAGTCCAAATACACAATATCCACAGCCTCCCCTCTATCCAGACTTCTACTCACTTCTTCATAAAAACCAATCAGGTTAGTCTGACAGCTTCTGTCCTTAGTAAAACCATGCCGGTTATCACTTATAATACTATTATCCAAAACATATTCCTGTATATAGTCCCTTATTAGACCCTCAAAAAGTTTCCCCACAATGGACGTTAAGCTCACCGGTCTGTAATTCCCCGGGGATGACCTAGAGCCCTTCTTGAAGATGGGCACCACATTTGCTTTACACCAGTCCCTTGGCACTATGCCAGTCACCAGAGAATCTTTGAATATTATATACAAGGGCAAAGAAATTACTGAACTAAGTTCCTTAAGAACTCTTGGGTGTAACCCATCCGGTCCTGGAGCCTTATTCACCTTTACTTTGTTTAACTTAGCCTTGAGCATATCTATATTGAACCAGTTGAGTATATTACATGAATTATCACCAGCACTTACTCTACCGGCAGCAGCTCCCACTTCTTCATGTGTATATACAGAACTAAAGAACTCATTCAGAAGCTCCGCCTTTTCCTGATCCCCAGTAATCAATTCCCCATCACTATTATTGGTTTTGCTATCCCTGGCCACCAGCCTTTCATTTTGAACTTTTGCTGCTTTTATAGAGCTTTTACAATCTTTATTAACCCTTTTGTAGTTATTAAAGGCTATGGCAGACCCCTCTGATTTGTATATTTTAAATGCCCTTTGTTTTTCATGTATCGCCCTTTTAACATCCGCATTAAGCCACGCAGGGTGTAATTTTAAGCGTTTGTATTTGTTCCCCCTGGGAGTAAATTCTGCAGTATAATTACCCAGTGTAGATTTGAAGGTCTCCCATTTATCATCTGTGTCACTACTTGACAACAGCTGCTCCCAGTCTATGTCCTGGAGTGCGGCCCGTAACCCTGGGAAATTGGCCTTTTTAAAATTAAATGTTTTTGATCTCCCAGCATGTTTATGCTTTCTACACTTTAGGATAAAAGTAACTATATTGTGGTCACTATTACCAAGGTTTTCCCGAACAATTACCTCCTCAACTATCTCTGCATTGTTAGATATAACCAGATCCAACAGTGCATCACTTCTTGTTGGTTCTTCTACAAACTGACCCAGAAAATTATCCTGCAATAAGGTAAGAAAATGTCTCTCCTTTGCAGTTGAAGCTGATCCATGACCCCAATCAATACCAGGGAAGTTAAAATCTCCCATTATCACTACTGTACCCGCCTGGGCAGCCCACTCTATTTGTCTATGCAGCTGATCCTCTATCTCCTCAGTGATGTTTGGGGGTCTATAAATTACACCAAAAATAATTCTTTCATTGTTAGTCTCCCCTTTTAATTCCACCCACACGGATTCTGCATTCACACAATCATCACCCACTATTGTCTCCTTCATACTCGCTTTTATACTACTTCTGACATACAGACATACTCCTCCTCCTTTCCTATTCTCCCTATCCCTCTGAAAGAGAGTATAACCCTGGAGATTGACAGCCCAGTCATGCGAAGAGTCCAGCCATGTCTCAGCAACTCCAACTATATCAATTTCCTCCTCCAGTACCATGACCTGAAGCTCAGCCATTTTGCCTGCTAGACTTCTGGCATTTATGAACATACACTTTAAATTACCATGTGTTTTTGTACATTTAGGTTTAGAAATGTAATTTATTGATGTTTTCTGACTAGACATGTTTTTTCTGCTGATTTGTAACACATGGATCTCCTTATCCACTGCTGTTATCCTCCCCCCATGGTTCACTTCTCCACCCACCACTCTGTTCTGACCACTCTCTAACTTATCTACCACTGCATGCTTTGCTTTATTTTCTGCTTGTCCTCCCCCCCACATCCCTAGTTTAAAAACTCAGCCACCCCCTCTAGGATTCTCTCCCCCAGCACAGCAGCCCCTCTTCCATTCAGGTGCAATTTATCCACAGAATACAATTTGTACCCCAATGAAAAATCAGCCCAGTTCTCTAAGAACCCGAACCCTTCTCCCTTACACCAAGACTTGAGCTATGCATTCAACTCCCTCAGCTCCCGCTGTCTGTCCTGCGATACGCATGGCACAGGCAGTATTCCTGAGAATACAACCTTGGAGGTCCATCCCTTCTGCTTGGCTCCTAGTTCTCTATAATTATTCTTAACAGACCTCCACCTACCATTTATTCTGTCGTTGGTTCCCACATGGACCACGACAGTTGGGTCCTCCCCAGCCCCTCCCAGTAATTTGTCCACCCGTTCCACCACATGCCGAACCCTGGCACCAGGAGACAGCATACCATTCGGTTGAGGCGGTCTTGGGCGACAAATTATTCTATCCGTCTTCCTGATTATGGAATCCCCCTACCACTACTAGCTGTCTCGGCCTGCCTGCTTTACCCATCCCCCCACTACTAGATGGACTGTTCCCCCGGCTGTTAGGGAGACCAGTATCCACTAGGGTTGCCATTTCTGAGACTGACACCCCTCGCATCATCACCTAACTTGGCAATTTTGCTTGGTGCACAGAAGCAGGACTGGCCTTCCTTTTCCTAGACCTTGCCAATGGGTGAGAGGTGTCGCAATACTGGTGCCCCTGTTTTTCTTTGACCCATAACTGCCATCCTCTAAGATCTCTTGATCCAAGTTTGCAATTGCTTTAGATCCTAAACTTCCAGATTGGCTGCCATCTCACATGTGCACTGCGCTTTAAAACTGAAGAACATCTCTTATTTGCTCTTCCTCAGAGCACTAAATGCTTAGTATGTATATCAAATCTCCTGTTTGGAATACTGCAAAATTGCATATGGGCCTCTCTCAGTTTAAAATATTAACAACTTTATGGCCATCCACACCTGCTGCTTACATCTGGGAACTGCTTTTATTACATTCACACGTGATCTCTGATTCTTTTATCTGCAAGATTTCTCTGCTTCCTACACTGAACTCACTCTGCACATGTTGTTAACTTTGTACCTGTGTAAATTTTATAACCTCAATGGTGTATTACCCGCCAAATGAGCATTATTATTTCTTTGTGATTCGTAAGCGTTGGTGTTTGTAGGTTGATAGTTTTCTTGTTTATTGTATTTTTATATATGATGTATGTATAAACAGGCCCGCTTTTGCCATGAGGCAAGATGAGAATCTTGCCTCAGGCGGCATCTTAACTTGTCTTTGAAGGGGCATCCTGTACCTCCTTCTCCTCGCTGCCTGCCTTTCTGCTCTCTGCCTCTCCAGGAGCTGCAAAGTCCAAAGTGCTGACTGTATCAGCGGAGCAGCTGTGTGTGTGTGTTATAACTTACTGGTCTGGGCAGCGGTCTGCACGGAGGGTCTGCAACCAAGTGCACAGGTCTGTGACAGGGCCCCTCTCCACTAAGCACACCCCTGCCGGCAACTAGGGCAGACTTTGAACCCTCCCTCCAGTCTTGTTTCTCTCCCAGACTCTCAGTGGGCAGTCATCACATCACTCACAGACTTGGCTCCCCCTCCCCCTCCCTCCCTGCTGATCTGTGATGAAGTCTCGTCCTGCCCTCCAGGCTCCAGTAAGTCTCTGAGTCTGCTCCTGGCTGAGAAACTGCCCTGAGGCCTCGCCCCTGCTGCTGCCAGTGAGTAGTGCTGCTGTGACTTGGGGATAGGATCAATGCTGCTACTATCATCTATGGTCTGAAATGCACTGTGCACATATTCTTACGGCCTACAGCTGCCAGGGAGCTTTGGGTTTAGCACACTTCTTGGTGTTATACCTTGCTCTATGAAGGAAAGGTCTTTGCCCACACACCAAGCAGTGCCTTTGTCATCTCTTGACACAAGCCTCTGTGTGCTGCTGGGAGCTCAATGTGGAGGTTTATGAATGGAAAAACTAGTAGGCAAGAGGATAAAGAAAACCCTGTTTCTGATCCTTATGTTAAAACATAACTTTCATTTGATTGCTCTAAATACCTAAACACCTAAAGGAAAAGAAGAATAGTCTATAAAAACAGGTGCCCTACTTTTATAGACTTTTGATACTCTATTAACACTTACTGTCAAATAAGGTCATCTACAGAAACAGCACATTTTTAAAATTCTTTTTTTCCTTTAGGTGTTTAGGTATTAGAATAATCAAATGAAAGTTATGTTTTAACATAAGGGTCAGAAACAGGGTTATGTTTAGCCTCTTAGCTATTAGGTTTTCTATGTAAATACACTGGACCACTGAAAGGTCTATTTCCCTGTATGGTTTATGTATGCCCTCCCCGGAGATCATAGAGAAGACTATAGGATACACTGTGTAACATTCCAATATATTTTGTATAAGCCTGTCCTATAACTGCCTCCTGTGCATTCATCCTAGACCCCACCCGCTGCTCTTGCCAATAGATCAGACATCTAATGTGTGAGTTTTGAAAATACGCAGTCTAAATCACTGCCCGAGAAAGGTGGGATCTTTTTCTGGAGATATTAAAATGTCAAACTTGCTATTTGCTGGAATAATTATAGAGGAACTAGATGGTTTCCCGCTAAATAGCAACATCTTAAAGTTATTTAGCTATATATCAGTACAGACCAAAAGTTTGGACACACCTTCTCATTCAAAGAGTTTTCTGTATTTTCATGACTATGAAAATTGTAGATTCACACTGAAGGCATCAAAACTATGAATTAACACATGTGGAATTATATACTTAACAAAAAAGTGTGAAACAACTGAAAATATGTCTTATATTCCTAGGTTCTTCAAAGTAGCCACCTTTTGCTTTGATTACTGCTTTGCACACTCTTGGCATTCTCTTGATGAGCTTCAAGAGGTAGTCACCTGAAATGGTATTCCAACAGTCTTGAAGGAGTTCCCAGAGATGCTTAGCACTTGTTGGCCCTTTTGCCTTCACTCTGCGGTCCAGCTCACCCCAAACCATCTCGATTGGGTTCAGGTCTGGTGACTGTGGAGGCCAGGTCATCTGGCGTAGCACCCCATCACTCTCCTTCTTGGTCAAATAGCCCTTACACAGCCTGGAGGTGTGTTTGGGGTCATTGTCCTGTTGATAAATAAATGATGGTCCAACTAAACGCAAACCGGATGGAATAGCATGCCGCTGCAAGATGCTGTGGTAGCCATGCTGGTTCAGTATGCCTTCAATTTTGAATAAATCCCCAACAGTGTCACCAGCAAAGCACCCCCACACCATCACACCTCCTCCTCCATGCTTCACGGTGGGAACCAGGCATGTAGAGTCCATCCGTTCACCTTTTCTGCGTCGCACAAAGACACGGTGGTTGGAACCAAAGATCTCAAATTTGGACTCATCAGACCAAAGCACAGATTTCCACTGGTCTAATGTC
>ONZH01013248.1:0-76795 GCA_900303285.1 Rhinella marina | reverse complement strand
TGGGCCTCCACAAAATTTAAGAGGTCTCACCTCTTGGCCTCCACATAATTTTAAAGGTCTCACCTCTTGGGCCTCCACATAATTTTTAAGAGGTCTCACCTCTTGGGCCTCCACATAATTTTAAGAGGTCTCACTCTTGGGCCTCACAAAATTTTAAGAGGTCTCACCTCTTGGGCCTCCACAAAATTTTTAAGAGGTCTCACCTCTTGGGCCTCCACATAATTTTTAACAGGTCTCACCTCTTGGGCCTCCACATAATTTTTAAGAGGTCTCACCTCTTGGGCCTCCACAAAATGTTTAAGAGGTCTCACCTCTTGGGCCTCCACATAATTTTTAAGAGGTCTCACCTCTTGGGCCTCCACAAATTTTTAAGAGGTCTCACCTCTTGGGCCTCCACATAATTTTAAGAGGTCTCACCTCTTGGGCCTCCACATAATTTTAAGAGGTCTCACCTCTTGGGCCTCCACATAATTTTTAACAGGTCTCACCTCTTGGGCCTCCACATAATTTTTAAGAGGTCTCACCTCTTGGGCCTGCACAAAATGTTTAAGAGGTCTCACCTCTTGGGCCCTCCACATAATTTTAAGAGGTCTCACCTCTTGGGCCTGCACAAAATGTTTAAGAGGTCTCACCTCTTGGCCTCCACAAAATCTTTAAGAGGTCTCACCTCTTGGGCCTCCACATAATTTTTAAGAGGTCTCACCTCTTGGGCCTCCACATAATTTTTAAGAGGTCTCACCTCTGGGCCTCCACAAAATCTTTAAGAGGTCTCACCTCTTGGGCCTCCACATAATTTTTAAGAGGTCTCACCTCTTTGGCTGCACAAAATGTTTAAGAGGTCTCACCTCTTGGGCCTCACATAATTTTTAAGAGGTCTCACCTCTTGGCCTCCACATAATTTTTAAGAGGTCTCACCTCTTGGGCCTGCACAAAATGTTTAAGAGGTCTCACCTCTTGGGCCTCCACATAATTTTTAATGAGGTCTCACCTCTTGGGCTCCACATAATTTTTAAGCAGGTCTCACCTCTTGGGCCTCCACATAATTTTTAACAGGTCTCACCTCTTGGGCCTCCACATAATTTTTAAGAGGTCTCACCTCTTGGGCCTGCACAAAACTGTTTAAGAGGTCTCACCTCTTGGGCCTGCACAAAATCTTTAAGAGGTCTCACCTCTTGGGCCTCCACATAATTTTTAAACAGGTCTCACCTCTTGGGCCTCCACATAATTTTTAAGAGGTCTCACCTCTTGGGCCTGCACAAAACTGTTTAAGAGGCTCACCTCTTGGGCCTCCACAAAATCTTTAAGAGGTCTCAACCTCTTGGCTCCACATAATCTTTAAGAGGTTTCACCTCTGGGGCCTCCACAAAATGTTTAAGAGGTCTCACCTCTTGGGCCTCCACATAATTTTTAAGAGGTCTCACCTCTTGGGCCTCCACATAATTTTTAACAGGTCTCACCTCTTGGGCCTCCACATAATTTTAAAGAGGTCTCACCTCTTGGGCCTGCACAAAACTGTTTAAGAGGTCTCACCTTTGGGCCTGCACAAAATGTTTAAGAGGTCTCACCTCTTGGGCCTCCACAAAATCTTTTAAGAGTCTCACCTCTTGGGCCTCCACAAATCTTTAAGAGGTCTCACCTCTTGGGACTCCACATAATTTAAGAGTCTCACCTCTTGGCCTCCACATGAATTTTAAGAGGTCTCACCTCTTGGCGCCTCCACAAAATCTTTAAGAGTCTCACCTCTTGGGCCTCCACATAATCTTTAAGAGCGTTTCACCTCTTGGCCTCCACAAAATGTTTAAGAGGTCTCCACCTCTTTGGGCCTCCACATAATTTTTAAGAGGTCTCACCTCTTGGGCCTACCACATAATTTTTAACAGGTCTCACCTCTTGGGCCTCCACATAATTTTAAAGAGGTCTCACCTCTTGGGCCTGCACAAAACTGTTTTAAGAGGTCTCACCTCTTGGCCTGCACAAAATGTTTAGAAGGTCTCACCTCTTGGCCTCCACAAAATCTTTAAGAGGTCTCACCTCTTGGGCCTCCACAAAATCTTTAAAGGTCTCACCTCTTGGGCCTCCACATAATTTTTAACAGGTCTCACCTCTTGGGCCTCCACATAATTTTAAAGAGGTCTCACCTCTTGGGCCTCCACAAAATCTTTAAGAGGTCTCACCTCTTGGGCCTGCACAAAATCTTTAAGAGGTCTCACCTCTTGGGCCTCCACAAATCTTTAAGAGGTCTCACCTCTTGGGCCTCCACAAAACTGTTTAAGAGGTCTCACCTCTTGGCCTGCACAAAAATGTTTAAGAGGTCTCACCCTCTTGGGCCTCCACAAATCTTTAAGAGGTCTCACCTCTTGGGCCTCCACAAAATCTTTAAGAGGTCTCACCTCTTGGGCCTCCACACAATTTTTAACAGGTCTCACCTCTTGGGCCTCCACATAATTTTAAAGAGGTCTCACCTCTTGGGCCTCCACAAAATCTTTAAGAGGTCTCACCTCTTGGGCCTCCATAAAATCTTTAAGAGGTCTCACCTCTTGGGCCTCCACAAAATCTTTAAGAGGTCTCACCTCTTGGGCCTCCACAAAATCTTTAAGAGGTCTCACCTCTTGGGCCTCCACATAATTTTTAACAGTCTCACCTCTTGGGCTCCACATAATTTTAAAGAGGTCTCACCTCTTGGCCTCCACATAATTTTTAAGAGGTCTCACCTCTTGGGCCTCCACATAATTTTTAAGAGGTCTCACCTCTTGGGCCTCCAAATAATTTTAAAGAGGTCTCACCTCTTGGGCCTGCACAAAACTGTTAAGAGGTCTCACCTCTTGGGCCTGCACAAAATGTTTAAGAGGTCTCACCTCTTGGGCCTCCACAAAATCTTTAAGAGGTCTCACCTCTTGGGCCTCCACAAAATCTTTAAGAGGTCTCACCTCTTGGGCTCCACATAATTTTTAACAGGTCTCACCTCTTGGGCCTCCACATAATTTTAAAGAGGTCTCACCTCTTGGGCCTCCACAAAATCTTTAAGAGGTCTCACCTCTTGGGCCTGCACAAAATCTTTAAGAGGTCTCACCTCTTGGGCCTCCACAAAATCTTTAAGAGGTCTCACCTCTTGGGCCTCCACAAAACTGTTTAAGAGGTCTCACCTCTTGGGCCTGCACAAAATGTTTAAGAGGTCTCACCTCTTGGGCCTCCACAAAATCTTTAAGAGGTCTCACCTCTTGGGCCTCCACAAAATCTTTAAGAGGTCTCACCTCTTGGGCCTCCACATAATTTTTAACAGGTCTCACCTCTTGGGCCTCCACATAATTTTAAAGAGGTCTCACCTCTTGGGCCTCCACAAATCTTTAAGAGGTCTCACCTCTTGGGCCTCCATAAAATCTTTAAGAGGTCTCACCTCTTGGGCCTCCACAAAATCTTAAGAGGTCTCACCTCTTGGGCCTCCACAAAATCTTTAAGAGGTCTCACCTCTTGGGCCTCCACATAATTTTTAACAGGTCTCACCTTCTTGGGCCTCCACATAATTTTAAAGAGGTCTCACCTCTTGGGCTCCACAAAATCTTTAAGAGGTCTCACCTCTTGGGCCTCCATAAAATCTTTAAGAGGTCTCACCTCTTGGGCCTCCACAAAATCTTTAAGAGGTCTCACCTCTTGGGCCTCCACATAATTTTAAAGAGGTCTCACCTCTTGGGCCTCCACAAAATCTTTAAGAGGTCTCACCTCTTGGGCCTCCACAAAATCTTTAAGAGGTCTCACCTTTTGGGCCTCCACAAAATCTTTAAGAGGTCTCACCTCTTGGGCCTCCACAAAATCTTTAGAGGTCTCACCTCTTGGGCCTCCACAAAATGTTTAAGAGGTGTCACCTCTTGGGCCTCCACATAATTTTTAACAGGTCTCACCTCTTGGGCCTCCACATAATTTTAAAGAGGTCTCACCTCTTGGGCCTCCACAAAATCTTTAAGAGGTCTCACCTCTTGGGCCTCCACAAAATCTATAAGAGGTCTCACCTCTTGGGCCTCCACAAAATCTTTAAGAAGTCTCACCTCTTTAGCCTCCACACAATTTTTAAGACGTCTCACCTCTTGGGCCTCCACAAAATTTTCCATGAGCCTCTGGCCAGCCCACGGCCTCTTCCTGCCTTTTGCGGTCCTACGCATCCCTCCACATCCCCACTGCTTTACCTGCTAGACATGACACTGGGCCAGGTCGGGTCACTGATATCTCTAGCGCCAACAATTTGGGCATTTTAAGGCTTCTGCATGTGTTTGAGTTGTTTTTACATTTTAAAGAAGACATGTCTGACCACATTTCACACACACACACAATGACAATTAGGGGTGGGGTCTATTTGCTTTCCCCCTTGCCTATGCCATCTGTGGTTGTCATAGGCAACGTGATTTTAAGGGGTGCAGAATTTCATCTTCTTTTTTGTCTAGTTTGGCTTGGGGTCCATGGCAATGTAGAGGAAAGAAGGTTTCCTTGTATGGTCTCACTTTACAGAGAGGTTATATTGTCTTTGGAGTGTATTGTTGAGAGGCTGTGATAGTGGCGTAATAGTGCGACTTGGGCGCGTTATATGCACCCAGACATGCTTCCCCTGCTGTCCCAGTTGCATTCCAGCAGTGTTGGCATCCTTTTCTGAGGTTTCAGGGTGGACTTGGTGACCTCCAAGTGGTCGAATTGAGATTTCCAAGTGGCGAGCATATTTTTTCCTATAGACTTTAATGGGATTCGATATTCGGTCGAATAGTCGAATTTTGCGGTCTATTCGAATCGAATTTCGAACTTTCGAATATTTCACTACTCGCTCATCTCTATTAATTACATACACAGTTATCTATTTAAAGTGTTTATTTCTTTTAATTGTGATGATTATGGTTTACAGCTAATGAAAACCAAAAAGTTAGTATCTCAGAAAATTAGAATATTGTGAAAAAGTTCAATATTGTAGACTCATGGTGTCACACTGTAATCAGTTAATCAACAGAAAATACCTGCAAAGGTTTCCTAATGCTTTAAATGGTTCCACAGTGGATCAGTAGACTATACAATCATGGGGAAGTATGCTGACTTGACAGTTGTCCAGAAGACAGTCAGTGACACCCTCCACAAGGAGAGTAGTCCACAAAAGGTCAGTGCTAAAGTAGCTGGCTGTTCACAGAGTGCTGTATCCAAGCATATTAATGGAAAGTACATACAAATGTACAGTATCCAGAGCATGGGCTGCAACTGTCATATTCCTTGTGTCAAGCCAATTACGACTAAGAGACAACATCAATAGTGTCTTACGTGGGCTAAGGAAAAAAATGGATGGACTGTTGCTAAGTGGTCCACAGTCTTGTTTTCAGATTAAAGTAAATTTTGAATTTAATTTGGAAATCAAGGTCCCAGAGTCTAGAAGGAGATTGGAGAGGCACACAATTCAAGTTGGTCCAGTGTAAAGTTTTTAAAGTCAGTGATGGTTTGGGGAGCCATATCATCTGCTGCTGTTGGTCCACTGTGTTATATCAAGTCCAAAGACAGCACAGCTGTCTACCAGGACATTTTAGAGCACTTCATGCTTTCCTCTGCTGAAAATCTTTATGGAGATGCTGATTTCATTTTCCAGCAGCACTTGGCACCCGCCCACATTGCCAAAAGTACCAATATCTGATTTAATAACCACGATATCACTGTGCTTGATTGGCCAGCAAACTCGCCAGACCTAAACTCCATAGAGAATCTATGGGGTATTGTCAAGAGGAAGTTAAAGACACCAGACCCAACAGTGAAGATGAGCTGAAGGCTGCTATCAAAGTAACCTGGGCTTCCATAACAACTCTGCAGTCCCACAGGGTGATCGCCTCCATGCCACGCCGCTTTGATGCAGTAATTCATGCAAAAGGAGCGCCAACCAAGTACTGAGTGCATTTACTGTGCATACTTTTGAGTAGGCCAACATTTCTGTAATAAAAATCTTTTTTTAATTTGTCTTATATAATATTCTAATTTTCTGAAATACTGACTTTTGGGGTTTAATTAGCTGTAAACACTTGAAATAGATCACTCTGTGTATAATGAATATGTATATAATATGAGTTTTACTTTTTCAATTGCATTACTGAAATAAATTAACTTTTTGATGATATTCTAATTTATTGAGATACACTAGTATATGGATCTCCTGGTGATGGATAGGGACATTTTTATTCTGCACAGTTCCTTGTCATCGTACAAGTTATCTACTGTTTATTTTGCAAAAGGTATATGTTTTGTCCACATAGTGATGCCTCTATCCTCTTCCCTAAATTCCTTTGCCTGTGATGTGCCTTGGGGCTGCACAGTTTTGATATTTATGTTTTTATTATTAAATTAAAATAGATATACAGTATACTGAAAATTTGATTCTATATAGAATTATATTCATATCACCTCCTATGACTCAAGCACAAATTGCATCGAAACTCATTCCTAGAATTGATCAGTCTTTTTTTTTTTTTTTTTTGCGTTTCCACCTTGTGCCGTTGTCACTCAATACTGTTTCGGCAAAATATAGTAGATGTGTTTTGTGCACTTTCCCCTTCCACCTGTTACCTGCATTGACACCAACACTGTGCAGATCTCTCCAGACACTTTGCAAGGCCATTGATCAGGTGAAGGTTTGCCTTAGATCACACTGTACAAAGAAGGCAATGACTCCTCCGCTAAGTGTTACATGCAAAGGGGTTAAACGTATATGATGCCCAGTGTATCAGCAACAGATCTGCTGCCTGACAGCTATTCAGGCTCCTTTGAGACCATTTATCAAACATTAATGGGGATTAGTGTTAGACCTGGTGTAAACATAACAAACAATCTACTGAAAGTGTATACTCATATTTCCATAGGTTATGAGGTAAGCAGATCCATTAGCGAGGAGAGTTACTGGAAGGTATTGTCTACTTAATTACTATTTGGACTGGAAAGAAGAACACACAGGTTCATGTCTATTTTATAAGTGTATGTTTCCAAGCAGATAATTCAACCTCATGTTTCTGATTAACATAGATCTTGTAAAAAGATTTTTATTGCCACAGGTTCTTAGTTACATTGTAGGCTTAACCCTTCTCAGTTCAATTTATGGTCTATAAAATGTATTTTAAACATATTATTATATTATTTCATTTATGAAACTATAATAATGTCATATTATACAGGATCTACAGGGAGTTTTTTTAATATGTGCAATTCATTGTCAGCATATCATATTTATTCATATCATATGTTGTCAATATTTATTTACAACACTATAATCCACTGGCAAAATGCTATGAGGAGCAAAGCTAAGATGACTACTAACATAACAGTACAGCAGTAGTATATCTGCTCCCCTTTCCCTAAATTTCCTCATCTGAAATCTGCATAAAATTGTATGCGTTCTGCCTCCCATTGCTTCTCAATTAGGAATCTGCCACATGAAAAAGAAAAAAAAATTAAACTGTGGTCACACGCGGATTAGCTTTATTGAATGGAGCTAAATTTGTATGAAGATCCAAGAAATGTACAACTGCAAATCTCTTGCAGGAATCGGAGGGTCAGCCTCCGATTTCTGCCACAAATTCTGGGGTGGATTTTCCATACACTTTCTCTACGATGTGAAATATTATTCACACTAAAATAGTAATAGTTTAGTTGAATAGTCTCTGGGGGGAATTTATCAAATTTTTGTACACACATCATTTGCACAAAACTTTGCACTTTGACTGTTTTTGCTCTTTTATGCCATATTCATCATTTTTTAGAAACGTGGATGTGGCATGGTTAGGGCGTATCAGGAAGAGCATGGCCTCTCATGGCCTGGCAAATTTATAATAGCTTAAACCAGAAATTAGTGCAGAGCCATAAATGTGCCCAATGGGAGACTGGCACTTCATAATAAATGCATAATAAATGCACACTCCTACACAAAGTATGCTAACCCTATCACCCCTGGGTGATTTGCCATTTTTGTGTTTTCATTTTTCACTTCTTGCCTTCCAAGAGCCATAACTTTTAAAATTTTCCATTCACATAGCCATATAAGGGTTTGTTTATTGCACGGCAAGTTGTACTTGCTAATGGCACCATTTAGTATTACATACAATACAGTGGGAAGCTGAGAAAAATCCAAATGGGGTGGTATTGGAAAAGTGTTATGGGTTTTGTTTTTATTGCATTCCCTATACAGTAAAACTGACCTATTACCTTCTTTCTCCGGGTCAGTATGATTACAGCAATACCACACTTATACAGTTTTTCTTGTCTTAATAATGAAAAAAAAAATATTTGGAAAATTCTGACCCCAATAACTTATTTATAGTCACATCTACAGATCTGAGTGAGGTCTCTTTTTTGCGGGGCAATCTGTACTCCCTGGTGTCTGCAGCCTGCCTCCACAATACTATAGATTGATAGGCATGATCACCTGCTCCGTTGCAGCCAATGATTGGTTTCAGCAGGCCTGGCCACAAGAAATCTGGGAAGAAGTAAACAAGCCAGGGACAGGGAGGAGCCAGCGCGCAGGACCGAGCAGCGGGAAGAAGGTAAGTTTCAATCTTTCTTTGGAGGCAGGCTGCGGATACAAGTTCTCGGTGCAGGGCACCCAGGAGGCAGACATTTTTGGGCACACATAAGGGGAACACATAAGGGGCAGATATATGAAAACTGTAAAAAAAAAAAAAAAAGGATTGTGTCTCCGTTTGAATGTTTCTTATCATTATGTGGCCCACAGCATATAAAATCCTGAATATTTTCAACACAAATCTGAATATTTTCTAAAAACACTTTAGAAAGTCTCCAGCAATGAAGACTGCTGTGCCAGTTCTAGCCTTAACTGCTGTGATTCCAATTCAAATTGTACTTCACGCTTACACTTACTTGAAATGTACTATTCACAAGATTTGAGAGGTTCTTTAAAGTATTGTGGGCTCCCATTTACACTTTGCTGGCTTCTTCATGGAAGAGCAACAAGGTTAAGAAGACACAGTTGAGCCCTTCTTCAGTCACCAGCTAAAAATACTAAAAACTGTATTAACAGATTGACGCTCTGAAAAACATTATGTATCAAAAAAGCATATCCACAATAAAACTGTAAAAATGTAGACCCTCTTTATTTCTGATCATTAGAGATGAGCACAGTATTCAAAAATTCAATTTAGCTCTGCGGAACTTCGGCAAGAAATTCAATTTGTTACGAATTATTTTGTTATGAATCGCTTTTGGAACGGGTGCAATGATGGGGAACAGTGGTTGTGCCGCCCCCAGTCATTTAACCCTTCAGCTTCAATGCTGTTCAACCCTGATTGCAGCATCTGAGACTGACATTTAGATGCTTGGGGGATTAAACAGTATTCTTGGGTTAAAAAGAAAAAAATTATACTCACCACATCCACTTCGCCTTCGCTCCCTTATTGATTGAAGAAAACCCGCCAAAGGACCTGCAGCGAGCATGATGACGTCACCACATGATCGCACTGGCTGCGCATGGTGGTGTCATCAGGGTTTACTTCTATCAAGATGGGAGTGAATGGCTTCTCTGCGATTAACTGGATAAGGTGAGTATAATTTTTTTATTCTCAGACACCATTTTAGGAAAAATTGATTCATTACCACGGCTTCTCTGCAAATTGAATTTTTCCTAAACTTCTGATCGAATTCCACTTCAGATGTTTCGATTCGCTCAACACTAACTGATCATGTATCACCATGGCTAACAGTTCTTTCCTGCTTCTTGTTTTCTACTTCCACTATGGAACAAATGCTTGTATTTTGCATTTGCTGAATAATGGCAGAATCATTATTAAGAATCATTTTCGGATCAGTTTTATAGACCGTTGCTTCAACAACAAAAAAATATGTAGGTTACTAAAAGCAGCTATTCATTTTGGATATATAAGTATTGAAATAAAATATCTGAAGCATTGCAGTCTTCTTAGTCTATGCAAATTAGTGGTATGTGTAGGCTGCTCTTATAGTTATCACATATGGATATTGTAGGTGAGCATGATTTCATCTTTACAACACTTAGGGAAGTCAATTACATGCAAACTAATCCAATATGTATAAAATCATTCATCTTTTTATTTCTTTATGGCAATATGTTCAAGCCTACACCTTACAGCCAACAGCTGGAAGTGCTAAAGTCCTGCAGGTGGACTTTAAATCATTGTTACCAAGTACGGATTAGAGAAACAGCTGCACCAATCACTTGACAAGGGCTCAGAAGGTTGGAAATCTGTTATCGTTCTTAATTTGGACCTGCTTTGCAGAGTCTTTCCTTAGATTGGCTGTAAATACAGCCATATACTTAGTTATCACAAACTGCTTTCACATAATTGAGATGTTAAATCAATTTGGTTTGCAAATCACCTTAAAGATGATTATAAAAAATGCATTCATGCAGTAGAAGAAACTAATAAATGAAACTGCTGCGTAGAAGCTTTGTGTTATCTATTGTTGCTTGCGATGTTAATATGTAGACGCAAAGGCCCACATTTACATGTGATTGCTCCTAGACCTAGTTGCGATATGCACTGCACCTAGTTTGCCAAGGGGGTGTAGAGTTGCAGAAAAGGACATGGCCTAGCAGGAAAGGTGGCATGGCCTAAGTTGTACCATTTAATAGCTGCACCAAACTTAATAATAGGGAGAATTATCAAAATAGGTGCAAATGAAAACTGGCTTAGGCTACTTTCACACTAGCATTTTTGCTGGATCTGTCAGGGTTCAGCAGAAACGCTTCTGTTACTGATAATACAACCATCTGCATTCGTTATGAACGGATCCGGTTGTATTATCTTTAAAATAGCAATGACGAATCCGGCATGAATTGCATTGAAAATCAATGGGGGACAGATCCGTATTCTATTGTGTCAGATTGTGTCAGAGAAAACCGATCCGTCCCCATTGACTTGCATTGTGGATCATGACAGATCCGTCTTGCTCTGCATTCTAGGATGGAAAGCAAAACACAGCATGCTGCGGTTTGCTCTCCGGTATGAGAACGGGATGGAATGCATTTTGGAGCATTCCGTTCTGTTCAGTTACGTTTTGACCCCATTGACAATTAATAGGGACAAAACGGAAGCGTTTTTTTCCGGTAATGAAACCCTATGATGGATCTCAATACCGGAAAATATTAATGCTAGTGTGAAAGTAGCCTTAGTTGCTCGTAACAGCCAAGTAGATTGAAAATTGAAAAGTGGAATTTGATTGGTTGCTATGGGCAACTAAACTAGTTTTCTTTTGCACCAGTTTTTGAAAGTGTATAACCATACACTAAATTTATTATTCAGCAAGAGCCACAATGATAAATTTACTGTCCTAAAGGATTAGTAAATTAGCCCAAAATGTTCATTCTTATAACCAAAAGCATCTGGGTAGACAAAAAGTATATATATATATATATATATATATATATATATATATAATGTTTAGGTAGGTTGTACTATGGCAAAGTAACATGAACATTGACTGCATACCTTGTTGAATCCAGATTGCTTATCTTGCTCTTTTAGATTATGTAAAAGAAGACATGATTTATCTGACTGGGTCACCTACTACCAATTTTCCTTAATCTAGTTCTGATGCTCGCATACATATTATAGTTGGTATCAGGGGCGTAACTACCATAGCGGCAGACCATGCGACTGCTATGGGGCCCAGGACAAGAGGGGGCCCAGGACAAGAGGGGGCCCAGTCTTAGTTGGGATCCTCTCCTCTTCTACTGGAGGTAAAAACTTGGTCAGGACTCTACCCTCTAAAGGAACAACTTTTTGCAAATGGAAAAAATGGCCCAAGGGTCACTGAAAGGGGGTTAGGCAGAAACCCTTCTGTCCTGTGTTGGGGGCCTGGTTGTTTCTTTGCTATGGAGCCCTTACTTCTCTATGTATGTCACTGGTTGGTATTGACGGTAGATACAGGGTCCAGCATGAACATTCTGATCAGTCTGCAGCTATGCAGCATCATAAGCTGCAACTTGTGATGTTGTTTGTGTTCTTGGGTGCCCATGACCGTGTTGCTGGTTCACAGTTGTCATTCCTTGGACCAATTGTGGTATGTACTAAGTACAACTTTTGATATTATGGCTTGAACCTTGAACATTAAAGGTTGTGTCTCCTTACCAACCATAACATAGCCATTATACAGTTGCTCTGTATTTCCATTTTAAGAAGTGTTACAATATTCCAGAGGATGTGGGTTCCCAGTAGAGATTAGTACATTTCTTGAAGGTCATTTCTGGTCCAATTAGCTGAATCAGTACAAAAATTCAATTTGGGTCCAAATCGATTTTACCCGAACCAAAAGTGCTCCAGCTCTGAGTTCTCCTAGGACTCATATTTTTCCACTCTTGTCTTTCTCTCTTTAGCAACATTAAATAAAATTATAGTGACACTGATATACATAGCTATGTGTAAATGCATGGTTGATGCTGTTAACAAACAGCCTGTTTAAAAACACACTGAGCCCATTGCATTTGTTATGATTTTTAAAATTAAAGATATGTTGAACAAATTGCCCTTATGAGAGGCAGTGCTTAAAGACAAACAGTGTTATTGTAAAAAAAAACAAAACACTGGCTTGTTCTCAACAGGAGTTACAAAAATAATACTTCATCAGGAGCAAATAATACCAAGCGTCCAAAATTATGCCTTAATGGAGGCAGATGCCTGCCCCTGTTTATAAACACACATGTTAATATCAGAATAAACAGTGGATTGTCTTGAACAAGCCTGGAAAAATCCTCCCTTTTATTTGGGAGCATCATCAGTACAGTGTACATATGTAAAGGGTAAAGTGAGGTCTAAGGTGTGTAAGGGTAATAGTGGCATGTGACAGCAATAGTAGTGGAAGCAGTTTGTGTGGCTGTTTAGGGGTAGTAGTAGCAGCCATGTAGGGGTAATAGTAGTGGCAGAAGGGGAAGTAGCAGCTGCGGCAGAGTCGACAGTAGCAACAGCCATACAGTATAGAGCGTGATGGTAGGAAGGCAGACAGTGGCAATGGCATGATTGGGCCAATGGCAGATCTATTCATCTGCCTGGCCCTCAATTCAGGCCCCCTTCATTTTTACAAAAGTGATGTTTTGTACACTTGCAGAGGAGAACTTTGTCTGTTTGGGTGTGACAATGGCACCTGCTGTGCTAGAAATCCTCTCTTAGATTAGACTGGACAAGAAAGTACAGCAAGAGCCAGTTCTAGTCACTGTTCCAATTTGCCTGTCCAGAAGCCCATGGGGTCAGGGAATGGGGTATTTGCCAGAGAAAGGCCACAGTCCGTCATCCTGCAGCAGCACATGCAAACTGCTCCATCATGTTCATGAGGCTAAACTGACTGCGGCTGCAGTTTCTACTACTTGTGGTAACAGAGACGGTGGGAGGTGGTTGACTCGAAGGGAGGTGGAGAGAGGCCTCCTGTTCAGATATGCGGCTGGCAAGCATCTTCTCACCAAAGGCTGTGGGCAGCTGTATACACAGCATATCTTTGTAATAGAGCAAATTGTCCTCCCTTTTGGTGACAAGAAAACATACCCCCATTTTGCTTTGATAGTCAGGGTATAAAAGCATGGCTATCCAGCAGTCAGATTGCTTAATGCTAACGATACACCTGTTAGTAAGTAAGCAAGAAGGCATATAGCTTGCCATGCTCACCAGTGTGCCAGAGGACCCGGTTCTTTCTGACTCCGCCTCCCACTGCGACAATTGATCATGACCATGTTGTTCTTATCATCATCAGCCTCTTCATCCTCCACTACCGACTCTTCCTCCTCCCACTCATCCTTCTCCAGTGGTAGCTTCTCATCCTTCTTGCAAGGCAAAATATGTAAGCTGTTCTTCTTCCACCATCCATTGTAGGTGTATAACTACTTCTATAGCAGCCTTGAAGCTGATAAGGGGCCCACTATATCAGAAGAGCCTAGCCTGGCACACAATAAGTCAAAAGAGAGGAGGATACACAGCATTACTTACAGTTTATGCAATGCATCCACCACAGTCCTCTTCCTTCTTCTTAAGCTGCCAGGAATTGTGAGGTCAGAGAGGAGAGTGAAGACCCACTGATGTTTAACTGCTCTGATATTCAAGGGGGATGTATAACACAATCTGCGAAATGAGGACACTGCCTTCAAGACAGCTTATAAACATAGAAGGGCATTTAACAGGTCAATAATAGTTTTGTTTTTTATAGCACACTTCCTATAGTTCTGCTACTTTTAAAACTCTTTTTACAGATTTAGGCAACACACATCACTGTGCCTGCGGCACACGCACATCAGTGTGCATTATGGAGCATAATATTCATACTCAAGGGAGGAGGGGCCATTTAAAAGTCCAAGTGGGCCGGAAAAGGAATGAACTGTCTCTGCCTATAACAGCTGCTCCAGGTGTCCAGGGTGGCCTGAACCGTGCAACACACCAACAATTACAAGGAGTGATCCATTTTCTCTACCACATAACAGTACACAACAGGAATGGCTTTTTGGGAGATATAATGGAGGCTAGGTATCTTCCATCGAGGCTGAGCACATGTCATTAGTTCCCCAAAGCCAGCAGAACCCACTAAGTGGTATGGCAGCGACTGCACCACCAACAACTTGGCCAGATAGGAGTTAAGCTTGCACACATCAGATTGCTGAGTGAGGAGAGTTGTTTCCTGGCCACACATTCCTTTTTTGATGGCTGTGAACAAAGCAGAGGACGTGTGGTCTGAGCAAGAGAAGCAGCAACATGATGATGATGAAAAGGACACTACATGTGGATGCAGCCTGGCTGCCAAAAAAGAGTCCAGAAGAAGGACAGTCTTGTTCTAATAGCTGCCAAGTTTTTTTTTCCCACTGGATCTGGTGATGCCACTTTATGTGCTGCAATGTTATATTTTAACTCCCATGGCTTATTTTCATCCTAAAGATGTTGCAAACATCAGTGCTTTAGTCTCCTGAGCCTGTGTGACGAAAAATTGTCATGGAGGAGATATTCAAACAGAGCTAGAAGAAGCTGAGCTTGGCCTGGGTCTGGCACGTTTTGAGCCTGTACCTACAGTGTTAGTGGCATCACCAGTTCCCGAGGTGACCATAATACCAGCAGATCTGGCGCTGTAGTTTTTATTGGTACCATTTTTGTGGTACGTATGGCTTTTTGATCACTGTTATTCAATTTTGTTTGGGGGGGAGGTAACTAAAAATGCAAATTGTGTGGTTTTCATTTTTTTCCCGCTACGGTGTTCTCTGAACAAGAATTTGTAAAAAAATATTTTAATAGTTTAAACATTTTTGGATGCAGTGATGCATTCAGCCTGCCATGGTAACCGATCAGAGCCCCACGATATTACTGCGGGGGCTCCGATCGGTGCAGGATCGCCGCTAACGTCATTGCGGCCAGGTGCCAGCTGTATGAACTGAGGTCTGATTGGGGGTCTGAGGTGCGATCTAATTAGCATTGGGGCTCTGATATGAGGTCTGTTTGGGGGTCTAATTACATTGGGAGTCTGAGCTGAGGTCTGTTTGGGGGATCTGATTAACATTGGGGGTCCATTACAAAGTACAATTTGCCTGCAAAAATAAGCTCTCATTTGGCTAAGTGAAGGGAAAAATTAAAAAATGATGGCTCTGAGAAGGCAGAGATGGCGGCCCTGGCTATAAATAACTGCCAGGTCTTTACTCTTTTAGTAGTCTATGACTTAGATACATTGATTGAAATGTGTAAGTTGACTGTGCGAGAGATGGCCTTTACCTGTTATCCTCCTAAAGTGTGTGCCTGCCCCTTTAACAGTGACCTCCACAGCAGCCTGTCCCCTTAACAGTAACATCCACAGCGCCTTCCCCTTTAACTGTGACCTCCACAGCAGCCTGCCCCTAGGGTGGCCAGAGGTCCGGTTTTAGGCCAGACAGTCCAGCTTTCAGAGTCCCTGTCCTCTGTCCTGCGCAGGGCCTGGATGGACACAGGAATGTCCTTTTAAACAGCTCACTCTCAGACAGCAGCACTGTACAGTCTGATCATGAGCTGCAGGGAGAACTGGATCGGGACCGGGGTTTTTAAGTCCTTCTTTTGACAGTGGCCTGAACTACAAGGTCGATGCCATGGTAATGTATCAGGAAACACAGTGGGTAGCAGTGGAAGAAAATATCTTTTTATTACTACTGAACAGTAAATATGTAAAATTTACATTATATTAGGTAATAATTGATGATGAATTAGTCTAAAACATAAGTTATATTTATGGTAACCGGAATACCTCCTTAACAATGTCATCCACAGTGCCCTGTCCCTTTAAAGCTGACTTACACCAGTGAAGAAAAATGGCTGGGTTGTTGTGGAAACCTGGTGTGAAACTGTGTGTGTGTGTGCGTGTGTGTGTGTGTGTGTGTGTGTAGGCTAAGGGCCTGCGAGCTTCTATTGGCTGAAAAGGGTTATGAGACCAGGCTTCTATAGACTAATGCATTTTTTGGGAATATCTCAGGAATGGTACCTCCTGGAGTGCTGAGACCCGGTCTAAAACCTTCCTGGACACCTGATATACCTGTGTTAGAGATGAGCGAGCATGCTCGTCCGAGCTTGGTGCTTGTTCGAGTATTACGGTACTCGTAAGTGCTCGCTGCTCGGACGAGTATCTCGCCATGCTCGAGGAAATGGCATCTCCCGCAATTTGAATTTTTGCCGCCTATAAACTCAGTCAATCACAAGCCAGGAGACTCTGCGGTACACCCAGCATCACGTGGGGCCCTTACATGTCGATAGCAGGGGTTGGCTGGCCTGATCAGGTGACCCTGGAATATACTAGTGACTGCCCGCGGTGCTCGGCTCAGATGCTGTCTGGATGTCGTTAGGGACAGATCTGCTGCGTTTCAGGGAGAGTGTTAGGGCCTGGATTTAGTTCTCTGTTAGGCAGGAGTGATCTCAAAAGAACCCAACAGCCCTTCTTAGGGCTACAAGACATTTTTTTTGTCTCCTGGCTGGGCTGGCTGGCACTAGTAGTGCAACTATCGCCATATATAACACTTTTTTTTAATTGTTTTATCTCAGTGATACAAATCCATTTCATACAGCAGTGTGGAACCATTCTGTTTGTCACACTTCAGCTGTCGACTCACCACAAACCACAATCCGTATTTTCTGTACAGGTGACCCATACTGTACGTCACGTAATCAAATACAGTCTTTTGCTTTCACTGATACAGCTACATTACAAAAATCTCTGTGCGACATTTGTCTGGGTTGCAGTCAAAATAGCCACAGTCAGCAGGGGCTGAGTTTGCTCTCTGATAGTTTCTGCACGTCACGTTAAAAAAAAATATATATATAAAAAAAATATATAAAAAAATATATATAAAAAATAGTCACACATTCTGTACGTTACGTAATTAAAAAAGGTCTTTTTCTCTCACTGATACAGCTACATTACAAAAATCTCTGTGCGACATTTGTCTGGGTTGCACTTAAGCAGACCAAGTCTGCCTAATCTAATAGTTTCAGTGTAATTGCTCCATACTGCACGGTACGTAATAACATATGTAATTTTGCTCTAACTTATCCACCTATATACAAAGCACAATCTGTATTTTCTGTCCAGGTGACACATTCTGTATGTCACGTAATTAAAAAAGGTCTTTTGCTGTCACTGATACAGCTACATTACAAAAATCTCTGTGCAACATTTGTCTGGGTTGCACTTAAGCAGACCAAGTCTGCCTAATCTAATAGTTTCAGTGTAATTGCTCCATACTGCACGGTACGTAATAACATATGTAATTTAGCTCTAATTTATCCACCTATATACAAAGCACAATCCGTATTTTCTGTCCAGGTGACACATTCTGTACGTCACGTAATTAAAAAAGGTCTTTTGCTCTCTCTCTGTGCGACATTTGTCTGGGTTGCACTTAAGCAGACCAAGTCTGCCTAATCTAATAGTTTCAGTGTAATTGCTCCATACTGCACGGTACGTAATAACATACGTAATTTTGCTCTAACTTATCCACCTATATATTTTCTTGTTCAGATTAAACACGTTTGTGGGTTTCAGTACAGCAGGCCCATTTTTTTTTTGTACATATAATACACTTATATACAGAAAATGTTGAACCCCAGGGCTAAGGGTCGAGGACGAGGGCGTGGGCGTGGGCATTCAATTACTGCAGGGGGCAGAGGCCGTGGTCCTGGGCAGGGTGAGACAGTACCTGCTGATGAGCGAGCAGGGGAACGCCGCAGAGCTACACTCCCTAGCTTCATGTCTCAACTTACAGGGACACGTGGTAGAGGACTGTTGAAACCACAACAGTGCGAACAGCTGATGTCGTGGATTGCGGACAATGCTTCAAGTAATTTGTCCACCAGTCAGTCTTCCATGCAGTCCACCCACGTTACCCAAGGGAGCACTCCTCTGGCTCCTCCACCTCAACCTCCTTCCCCCCAGTCTGCCCCCTTCCAGGAAAATTTGGAATGCGATCCGGCATACTCTGAGGAACTGCTTTCTGGACCCTTCCCAGAGTCCCAAACCACTTCTCAGGTTGCTGCTGACCTCTTTCCCGATGCCCAAGTTTTCCAACTGTCGCAGTCTGTGGGTGATGATGATGATGACAATGTTGACTTAGTGGAAGAAGTGTGTAAAGAGGTGTCGGACGATGAGGAGACACGGTTGTCAGACAGTGGTGAAGTTGTTGTCAGGGCAAGAAGTCCGAGGGGGGAGCAGACTGAGGAATCGGAGGATGACGAGGTGACTGACCCAAGCTGGGTTGATAAGCCGAGTGAAGACAGTGCTTCTGAGGCGGAGGCGAGTGCTGCACCAGAACAGGTTGTAAGAAGCAGTGGTGTGGCCAGAGGGAGAAGCAGGGCCAGAGCTGGTGCATCAGCAGCAACTGTTTCACGTAGTGAAGCTCCCGTGGCGAGGCCTAGATGTTCGCAAGTCTGGAGGTTCTTTAAAGAAAGTGAGGATGACCGACGGACTGTGGTGTGCAACCTGTGCCACACCAGGATCAGCAGGGGTGCCACCACTACTAGCCTAACCACCACCAGCATGCGCAGGCATATGAGTGCTAAACACCCCACTAAATGAACCAAGGCCGTTCACCTCCTGCGGGTCACACCACTGCTCCTTCCCCTGTGTCACTCGCTGCCTCTGCTAGTCAACCCCCTGCCCAGGACCCCGGCACGAGCGCCTCCCGCCGGAAAACCAGACCTTCGCCTCCACGATCCTCCACAGCGTCCACCAATGTGTCCCAGCGCAGAATTCAGCTGTCTTTACAACAGACGCTGGAGCGCAAGAGGAAATACAGTTCCACCCACCCACATGCCCAAGCCCTCAACGTCCACATCTCCAAATTGCTGAGCCTGGAGATGCTACCCTATAGGCTGGTAGAGACCGAGGCCTTTTGCAATCTCATGGCGGTGGCTGCCCCTCGGTATTCAGTCCCCAGCCACCACTACTTTTCCCATTGTGCCGTCCCATCCCTACACCAGCACGTGTCACAGAACATCATCCGTGCCCTGACCAACGCTGTTTCTGAGAAGGTCCACCTAACCACGGACACATGAACAAGTGCTGCCGGGCAGGGACACTATATATCACTGACGGCACATTGGGTTAACTTGGTGGAGGCTGGGACCGAGTCTGACCCTGGGGCCGCTCATGTACTACCCACACCGAGGATTGCGGGGCCTACCTCGGTCACGGTCTCTCAGACGCACTATGCCTCCTCCAACCCCTCCTCCTCCTCCACCTCTTCCTCCGAATTACCATCCGTGGGCATGGCGCCTTCAGTCGGTAGCTCTAGGCGCAGCAGCAGTGCCGTGGGTAAGCGCCAGCAGGCGGTGCTCAAACTGCTGAGCTTAGGTGACAAAAGGCACAGCGCCCAAGAGCTGTTACAGGGCATCACGGCGCAGACCGATCTGTGGCTGGCACTGCTGAACCTCAAGCCAGGCATGGTTGTGTGTGACAACAGGTGTAACCTGGTGGCAGCTCTGCAACTCGGCAGACTGACACATGTGCCATGCCTGGCCCACGTGTTCAACCTAATAGTTCAGCGGTTCCTCAAGACATACCCCAATCTGTCTGATTTGCTCACCAAGGTGCGCCGCATCTGTGCGCATTTCCGCAAGTTGACCACAGATGCTGCCACTCTCAGGGCAGCGCAGCGCCGCCTACAACTGCCCGCTCACTGACTGTTGTGCAGCGTGCCCACAAGATGGAATTCGACATTAAACATGTTATCCAGAGTTTACCATCAGCGCAGAGCGATTGTAGACTGCCAGAGGTCAACTTCCACCAGAACTGGTAGTCAGGTCAGTCAGATTCCTCAAGTCTACAATGAGGAGTGGACGTGGATGCCTGATATCTACCAGGTGTTGACCAACTTTGAGGAGTCAAAACAGATGGTCAGCGGCGATGCCGCCATTATCAGCCTCACCATCCCGCTGCTTTGCCTGTTGAAAAACTCACTGCTCAGCATGAAGTCGGATGCTTTGCGCTTGTCACAAGAGACGGTGGAGGAAGATACGTCGCTTGATAGCCAGAGCACCCTCCGGTCTGTTTCTCAGTGCGTATCGGAGGAGGGGGATGTCGGCGAGACAGAAGAGGGCACCAGTGCTCAGTCCTTCTTAACTCTTGAGCGTGTATGGGCTGAAGAGGAGGACTTGGAGGAGGAGAAGGAAATGGAGAGTCAGGCCATTGAGGAGAGGGAATTCTTGCGTGTTGGGACTCTGGCGCACATGGCAGACTTCATGTTAGGCTGCCTATCCCGTAACCCTCGCGTTAGAAGCATTTTTACTAGGTGTTCACTCTCCTGGACCCACGGTACAAGCAGAACCTTTCCACTCTCATCCCTGTAGAGGAAAGGAGTATGAGAGTGAATCAATATCAACAGGCCCTGATGCACAAGCTGAAACAATCCTTCCCATCTGACGCCGCTAGCGGCAGAGGGCATGGTTCTGTGGGCCAAGTAGCGGGGGAAAGGAGGCAAGCAGGCAGCTTGTCCAGCACTGGCAGGGGAACACTCTCCAAGGCCTTTTCCAGTTTTATGTCACCCCAGCAAGACACTGTCACCTGTCCCCAGTCTAGGCAGAGTAGGGGGGAGTTGTACAGAAAGATGGTGAGGGAGTACCTAGCTGACCATACCAACGTCCGGACCGATCACTCTGCTCCATACAACTACTGGGTTTCAAAGCTGGACACGTGGCCTGAACTGGCGCTGTACGCCTTGGAGGTGCTGGCCTGCCCTGCCGCTAGCGTGTTGTCAGAGCGGGTATTCAGTGCAGCTGGTGGCGTCATCACCGATAAGCGTACACGCCTGTCACCTGACAGCGCTGACAGGCTGACACTTATTAAAATGAACAAAGCCTGGATTTCACCAGAATTCAAATCTCCTCTGGGGGAAAGCAGCTAAAGATTAACATTACTTATGTATCCGATTCCTCTTCTCTACTCCTCCTACTCCTCCTCCTCCTTGTCGTCTTTGCCTAAAGCTGACCCAAAACACGCCGTTTTTTAGAGGTCCAACTGGCACTCTTTTACCACAATTTTTCCGGAGGTCCACCTACAGGCCCTCTCTCTAAACAATTTTTCCGGAGGTCCACCTACAGGCCCTCTCTCCAAACAATTTTTCCAGAAGTTCACCTACAGGCCCTCTCTCCAAACAATTTTTCGGGAGGTCCACCTACAGGCCCTCTCTCTAAACAGTTTTTCCGGAGGTCCACCTACAGGCCCTCTCTCCAAACAATTTTTCCGGAGGTCTACCTACAGGCCCTCTCTCTAAACAATTTTTCTTTGCACCTAGTTGGGTGCTTCCCTAACATGTGATGGTTATGTGCCTCGCCTTTCTTGGTCTGGGTGAGCACAATTGCCATGAGGGTAACCACCAGGCTGTTGCAGGAGAATTTGGGGTAATGGTGGGATTAGGCAGCCTCAGAGGCATCCATGCATGCTGCCCCTGCTGTTTCCTGTCCATTTCCGTGGTGTTTCCATCATTTTCTGATGTTTCCAGGTTTTCACCCAGCCTTCCCTAGGCAGAGCCTTGGTCCCCTGCAAAAAATGCTCGAGTCTCCTATTGACTTCAATGGGGTTCGTTACTCGAAACGAGCACCAGAGCATCGGGAAAAATTTGTCTCGAATAACGAGCACCCGAGCATTTTAGTGCTCGCTCATCTCTAACCTGTGTGCCAAATTTCATGACTGTAAATGCGACTGTGTGGATTCCTTTAGCGGACATGCATACACATACATACACTCAGCTTTATATGTTAGATATATACAGTCTATATATTTGCATTGAGAATGCACAGCATTTTTTGTTGCTGTGTAAACAGCTATTGACTCTAGAAAAGTAATATTGACCCAATAGTAGCCATTAAGTTGTTGGTGCATTTATACACTTAGTTGAATGTGCAAGTGCAACACACAAACATATGCTAGTGTTAAGTACTATGTTGATTTCCGTTGAAATAGAGTGGACCCCCACTAGGCTCATGACATAGAACAAAATTATAGCCTGCATTATGCAGCCTGACAGCTGCTTTGACTTATAGATTCACTAAACAAACACGCAAAGCTATGCAGGTGAAATGCATAGTAGTTCTCCATAGAAGCATAATGTTTGTGTCATAAAGCAGCTTCTGAACGCGTGATTGGCTATGTACTATTGTTTCAGCAATAGAAAGCAAACAAGGGGATTAACTCAGTGGGAAGCTCACAAAATCATCGTTAAACTGGGAAATGATATAAGGTGATCACACTTTTTTTTTTAAGGCAAATACCTGGCGAGTGATAAATTCTTTATGGGTTATTTAACAGTGGAAAGCAGCCAAAAGTGAAGTGCCATGTGTATGAAGTGCCATTTCCTCCTCCACCTCCTCCTCCTCCTCCTTAACCGCCGTAGAATTGGTCCGTAAATCAGAAAAATTTTTATATTTATGGCTCACCTCTTGGGCCTCCACAAAATGTTTAAGAGGTCTCACCTCTTGGGCCTCCACATAATTTTTAAGAGGTCTCACCTCTTGGGCCTGCGCAAAATGTTTACGAGGTCTCACCTCTTGGGCCTCCACATAATTTTTAAGAGGTCTCCCCTCTTGGGCCTCCACATAATTCTCACCTCTTGGGCCTCCACAAAATGTTTAACAGGTCTCACCTCTTGGGCCTCCACATAATTTTTAACGGGTCTCCCCTCTTGGGCCTCCACATAATTTTTAATACGTCTCACCTCTTGGGCCTCCACAAAATCTTTAACAGGTCTCCCCTCTTGGGCCTCCACATAATTTTTAATACGTCTCACCTCTTGGGCCTCCACAAAATCTTTAACAGGTCTCACCTCTTGGGCTCCACATAATTTTTAAGAGGTCTCACCTCTTGGGCCTCCACAAAATGTTTAAGAGGTCTCACCTCTTGGGCCTCCACATAAATTTTTAAGAGGTCTCACCTCTTGGGCCTCCACATAATTTTTAAGAGGTCTCACCTCTTGGGCCTCCACAAAATCTTAACAGGTCTCCCCTCTTGGGCCTCCACATAATTTTTAATACGTCTCACCTCTTGGGCCTCCACAAAATCTTTAACAGGTCTCACCTCTTGGGCCTCCACATAATTTTTAAGAGGTCTCACCTCTTGGGCCTCCACATAATTTTTAAGAGGTCTCACCTCTTGGGCCTCCACATAATTTTTAAGAGGTCTCACCTCTTGGCCTCCACATAATTTTTAACGGGTCTCCCCTCTTGGGCCTCCACATAATTTTTAATACGTCTCACCTCTTGGGCCTCCACAAAATGTTTAACAGGTCTCACCTCTTGGGCCTCCACATAATTTTTAAGAGGTCTCACCTCTTGGGCCTCCACATAATTTTTAAGAGGTGTCACCTCTTGGGCCGCCACAAAATTTTCCATGAGCCTCTGGCCAGCCCACGGCCTCTTCCTGCCTTTTGCGGTCCTACGCATCCCTCAACATCCCCACTGCTTTACCTGCTAGACATGACACTGGCCAGGTCGGGTCACTGACATCTCAAGCGCCAACAATTTGGGCATTTTAAGGCTTCTGCATGTGTTTGAGTTGTTTTTACATTTTAAAGAAGACATGTCTGACCACATCTCACACACACAATGACAATTAGGGGT
The DNA here is from genome assembly GCA_900303285.1 of Rhinella marina. Taxonomy (NCBI): domain Eukaryota; kingdom Metazoa; phylum Chordata; class Amphibia; order Anura; family Bufonidae; genus Rhinella; species Rhinella marina. Next base: position 52,724 of record ONZH01013248.1, on the reverse strand, counting down.
GGGGTCTATTTGCTTTCCCCTTTGCTTATGCCATCTGTGGTTGTCATAGGCAACGTGATTTTAAGGGGTGCAGAATTTTATCTTCTTTTTTGTCTAGTTTGGCTTGGGGTCCATGGCAATGTAGAGGAAAGAAGGTTTCCTTGTATGGTCTCACTTTACAGAGAGGTTAGATTGTGTTTGGAGTGTATTGTTGAGAGGCTGTGATAGTGGCGTAATAGTGCGACTTGGGCGCGTTATATGCACCCAGACATGCTTCCCCTGCTGTCCCAGTTGCATTCCAGCAGTGTTGGCATCCTTTTCTGAGGTTCCAGGGTGGACTTGGTGACCTCCAAGTGGTCGAATTGAGATTTCCAAGTGGCGAGCATTTTTTTCCCATAGACTTTAATGGGATTCGATATCCGGTCGAATAGTCGAATTTCGCAGTCTATTCGAATCGAATTTCGAACTTTCGAATATTTCACTACTCGCTCATCTCTAGTTATTTCCTGTTAGGTGGGCTGTGAATTGTCAAATATCGATTGTCTTCACCGTTTAGTTACTGGATATTTGTCTATGACACATCCCATACATATATTCAGAGCCTGTCATATAAACGGTAGGTGATAGCATTCCACATTTAAAATCTGAATATCCCCTGCCAGTAGGGGTGTTGCCATTTGCTGAGGGTGAGTGTTGCTGTCATTTGAAAAAATTTCAGACCTGGTATAGTGATCTTTGAGGTTTTGATCAGTGGGAGCAGGGGCGTAACTAGAAAAGGCTGCCCACCCCCACTTTCCACCTAAGCATTAACATTTATCCGCTTCATGTGATAGTTTAAGATGTTGTCCAAGCGAAGTTTTCTTTTCTTTTTTGCTTTTCTAAGGCAGAGACACTATAAAATAAACGTATATTCACCATCCTGAACCCTGTCCATTTCAGCACTGCTGCTCTGATCTTCTTCTCCGCCGTACCATATAAAACTTTGTAATATGTCTTATCACTAAGAAGTGTCTAGTAATCATGTTATCAGCTGTTTACCTCCCCCCGCCCAGCTTATTGCTTTTCACCCACCCTTTTCACCCTGCCTCTTGCTCCTGTACTCTACACAGGCATAGCTGGGCAGCACACGAGACAGGTGGCTTGTCAGACTTTGAGGTGTGTAGCAGCTGCTATGGCTGCTATACCAGTAATTACACCCCTAAGTTTAAGTCAGGCGCTCAGACCCCACAGATCCTTGTAAGGAATCCGTAGAATTGTTCAGCGACCTTTAGGAACCTTTTCCGTTTGAACGGGAATTTTTTTCAAACTATAAATTTATTTCCAATGAGATTTATTGGCTTGCTTGCAAAAGGTTATTCCGTACAATTACACTGTGAACCCCTTTGTTCCCCCTGACGTAACAGTAGGTCAGCAGCGCACAAGAAGTGCATGGAGCAGGATCATCAGCTGATCCTGCTCCATATGCAGCAGGTGCTGGCTGTGTACTACAGCTGGTACCCAGGCGCAATTATCAAGATTGGAGATAAATTTGATCCCGATTGTTTAATCCGTCAGGTGCCGCAGTCAATAGGGAAACACCCTCTGCCCTCTAATCAGAGCACCGGCAGCGAAATTGCAGGGCTCTGATAAGTTGTTATGACAACCGAGGGCCTTGAGAAGCCTCACAGGCCTGTCATAGTGAGATACCTGAAAAGCCATGCCCGAGGCATAGCCTGACAGGCAGCCAGTGAGAATCCCATAGACTGCAATAGCCTTCTAGTGATCTGAGGACTGCATATTCACTAAACTAAATATTACAGTACAATAAAAAATTGGCGAAAATAAGTATTTGATACACTGGCAATTTTGAAACTTTTCCCACCTACAAAGAATGGAAGGTCTGTAATTTTTATCATAGGTACACTTCAACTGAGAGAGACAGAATCTAAAAAAAAAATAGAAAATCACACTGTATGATTTTTAAATAATTAATTAGCATTTTATTGCATGAAATAAGTATTTGATCACCTATCAACCAGCAAAAATTCTGGCTCTCACAGACCTGTTAGGTTTTCATTAAGAAGCCTTCCTACTCTGCACTCATTACCTGAGTAACTTGTTACCTGTATAAAAGACACCTGTCCTCACACTCCAACCTGTCCTGGCGCAATTATTAGAAAATAGAAGAAACACAAGATGACTGTCAATCTTCCTCGGTCTGGGACTCCATACAAGATCTCACCTCATGGGGAAAGGATGATTATGAGAAAGGTCAGTGTGGCCTGCAGTTGTATTTAGTCCACTGTATTCCTATACTCCTAAATAAAATATAGTGTGACTAATTCCCTTCAGAAGTCACCTAATTGTGTGTGTGATTTATTCTCAGTATAATTACAGCTGTTCTGGGAAGGCCTCAGAGGTTTGTTAGTCAACATTAGTGATCAAACAGCATCATGACAACCAAGGAAAACACCATAAAGGCCAAGGATAAAGTTGTAGAGAAGCATTAAGTTATAAAAAAAATATCCCAAGCTCTGAACATCTCGTGGAGCATTGTTTAATCTATCATCCGAAAATGGAATAAATATGGCACAACTGCAAGACATGGCCGTCGACCTAAACTTACAGCCCAGGCAAGGAGAGCACTAATAAGAAAAACAGAGAAGAGATCCATGGTCACTCTGGAGGAGCTGCAGAGATCCACAACTCAATGGGAGAATCTGTCCACAGGACAGCTATTAATCGTGTACTCCACAAATCTGGCTTTTATGGAAGACTTGCAAGAAGAAAGTCATTTTTGAAAGCAAGCCATAAGAAGTCCCGTTTTCAGTCTGCCACAAGCCATGTCAGGGACACAGCAAACATGTGGAAGAAGGTGCTCTGGCCAGATGAGATCAAAGTTAAATTTTGGCCTGAATGCAAAACTCTATGTGTGGCAGAAAACTAACACTGCACATAACCCTGAACACACCACCATGAAACATTGTGGTGGCAGAATCATGCTGTGGGGATGCTTTTCTTCAACAGGGAAGCCGATCAGGTTGATGGGAAGTTGGATGGAGCTAAATGCAGGGCAATCCTGTAGGAAAACCGGGTAAAGGGTGAAAAAGACTTGACTGGTGCAGAGGTTTACCTTCCAGCAGGACAACAACCCTAAACATACGGCCAGAACTACAATGGAATGGTTTACATCAAAGGATATTCATGTGTCCAGTCAAAGTCCCATTGAGAATATGTGGCAAGACTTAAAAATTGCTGCCCTCTATCCAATCTAACTTGAACTATTTTGCAAAGAGTAATGGACAAAAATTCCAGCCTCTAAATGTGCATACCCCAAAAGACTTGCAGCTCTAATTGCAGAGAAAGAAGGTCCTACAAAGTATTTATTTAAAATTTTGAAAACCATGTATCATTTTTTTTTTCACTTCACACATACCGTACTTGCTACCTTGTGTTGGTCTATCACATAAAATCTCACCTTGCCGCTCCCAAAAAAAAATAAAAATCGATAAAAAAAGTTGTATGCATCCCAATATGGTGCCATTAAAACTACAGCTGACCTTGCAAAAAAAACAAGCCCACACACAACTCTGTGCATGAAAACATTAAAAAGTTTTTATTTTTTTTCAAAGGTTTTTATTTTTTTAAACGTAGTAAAGCAAGATAAAAACTATATAAATTTGGTATCACCGTAATTGTACTGACCTTCAGAATAAGCTTCTCATTTTTACCATATAGTGAAAGCCATAAAACCAAAACAAGAAAAACCATGGAGGAAATGCATTTTTCTTTATTTCACCAATTTTTCAATCGACAATATGGTAAATGAAATACTGCCTGCAAAATAGCCTTAATAAGGCAGTGTGAATGGAAGATGGGAAGTAAAAACGGTCTGGTCCTTAAGGGGTTAAACACCTCGATGGGAAGTCAACAACAAAATTTGCACTTAGCAGAGCTGGAATTCCAATAGACTAGCAACCATCGCCTCCATGATGACCACACCCAGTAAGACCCTAAATAAGCAGACCAACCTCATTAGCTCTTTCCACCACAATACTAGTCTCAGGACCCTGGTGAAACACCCTAAAACCGCCTCACCCCCTCATGTCTTTACTGTGAAGTAAACAGGTAGTGCCCTACTCAGTAATACTGCTACAATGAAGCCCCACACCGATAACATGGTCATCTTTTTGCTCCACACTCCCCTCTTTTAGGCACACTAATGGTGCCATCTTCCCACAGCAGTAATATTGCACCCCTTGTGCCCTTTATACTAAAGGCCCCCATAGGCATTATTGTATTGTCGGCTGAATGCTAAGAATGACTATTCAGCCGCCATTCTAATGTGCGTAGGGAGCTTCCGACTCTCCCCTGACAGATGATGTCAAGGAAAGGATCGAGCTGAGAGAATATTTTCACCTGATTCTTTCCTTCTCCTAGGAGATAAGTTGAATCCAGAGATTTCTGGCAGCGGTTTCTCCCCTGCCCCCATTGACAACACACACACATGGTCAAGCCAAATATGTCTGTGTATAGAGGAGTCGGGAGAGATAGCTGTTGGCGGAATGATCATTCGGTCAACAGCTATTGAATGTAAATGGCCAGCTTAATAATACTCTCCATAGAATTAGAAATCGCTTTTTGTTTACCCCAACATGGAAAATCTCCTTTTCTGTGCTTTAGAAATAATGAAAACATATACTCACGTAAGCCCACACGATTGTATACTCTCCTGCTTCTTTATTTTAGCATAGTAGACCACAGTCCTTTATTTGCTGAGAAAATCCCAACAAATTTGGCTTGTCCTGGCTCGAATATGGATAGTGCTTCATATGCTCAGGGGGCAGGACTTCAATGTACCAAATTTACCAACATACGTGTTGGTAACTATCTCCTGCTGGCAGTACCCAATAGTGATTAAACTGCTCTGTCTTTCTTCAGTGCACCTGCTCTGTCCCTCACAGGAATCCCTTTCTTCATTATTTGCCATAATGTGAGTCAATTCTTTACCCCTTTACCATCCTTCCTGTGCCCTCCAGTCGATCAGATTCAACATGTCTCCTTGTTTTCCTAATGTCCTGGCATCACTCTCTGCTGGTCTCTTGTCCTCTCGCTCCGCTCACAGAATGCAAATATGGAAAGTGATGCTTCCCTGCTTCAACTTTTTAACTGTATTTCTGTCTGTGAAGGAAGGTGCACCATTTGCCCTGTGGTTAAAACAGCTCCCCAAATCTTAAAAGCAAAATATCAACAGGATTTTGATATTTACACTGAAAAAGTCAAATGTAATCAGCCAGTTCACCGATATCTCAGGTACAGTCTGAAAACTTCACTCCCAGCTCCAAGACGGTGCATAGCAACGGGATATAAATGCTATATCCTTAGATACAAGTTTCTTCACCAGCATACATCTTGATAAAATCTTGAGTTTTATTATATGAAATTTAATTACTAGAGATGAGCGAGCATACTCGTCTGAGCTTGGTGCTCGTTCGAGTATTACGGTACTCGTAAGTGCTCGCTGCTCGGACGAGTATCTCGCCATGCTCGAGGAAATGGCAACTTCCGCATCGTGCATTTTTGGCGCCTATAAACGCAGCCAATCACAAGCCAGGAGACTCTGCGGTACACCCAGCATCACGTGGGGCCCTTACATGTCGATAGCAGGGGTTGGCTGGCCTGATCAGGTGACCCTGGAATATACTAGTGACTGGCCGCGGTGCTCTGCTCAGATGCTGTCTGGATGTCATTAGGGATAGAGCTGCTGCGTTTCAGGGAGAGTATTAGGGCCTGCATTTAGTTCTCTGTTAGGCAGGAATCACCCACAAAGAACCCAACAGCCCTTCTAAGGGCTACAAGAAATTTTTTTTTGTCTCCTGGCTTGGCTGGCTGGCACTAGTAGTGCAGCTATCGCCATATATAACCCCTTTTTTTTATTGTTATATCTCAGTGATACAAATCCATTTCACACAGCAGTGTGGAACCATTCTGTGTGTCACAGTTCAGTACACTCACTACAATCCGTATTTTCTGTCCAGGTGACACTTTCTGTACGTCACTTAATACAACCAGGTCTTTTGCTCTCATATAGCTTGATCCCAAAAATCTCTGTGCGACATTTGTCTGGGTCGCAGTCAAAATAGCCACCGTCAGCAGGGTGTCAGTTAGCTCTACGATAGTTTCTGCACGTCACGTTCCAAAAAAAACAAAACTAAAAAAAATATATAAAAAAAATAGTTTTTTGTTGTTTTAGCTCAGTGATACAAATCCATTTCACACAGCTGCGTGGAACCATTCTGTGTGTCACAGTTCAGTACACTCACTACAATCCGTATTTTCTGTCCAGGTGACACTTTCTGTACGTCACTTAATACAACCAGGTCTTTTGCTCTCATATAGCTTGATCCCAAAAATCTCTGTGCGACATTTGTCTGGGTCGCAGTCAAAATAGCCACCGTCAGCAGGGTGTCAGTTAGCTCTACGATAGTTTCTGCACGTCACGTTCCCAAAAAAACAAAACTAAAAAAAAATATATAAAAAAAATAGTTTTTTGTTGTTTTAGCTCAGTGATACAAATCCATTTCACACAGCTGCGTGGAACCATTCTGTGTGTCACAGTTCAGTACACTCACTACAATCCGTATTTTCTGTCCAGGTGACACTTTCTGTACGTCACTTAATACAACCAGGTCTTTTGCTCTCATATAGCTTGATCCCAAAAATCTCTGTGCGACATTTGTCTGGGTCGCAGTCAAAATAGCCACCGTCAGCAGGGTGTCAGTTAGCTCTACGATAGTTTCTGCACGTCACGTTCCAAAAAAACAAAACTAAAAAAAAAATATATAAAAAAAATAGTTTTTTTGTTGTTTTAGCTCAGTGATACAAATCCATTTCACACAGCTGCGTGGAACCATTCTGTGTGTCACAGTTCAGTACACTCACTACAATCCGTATTTTCTGTCCAGGTGACACTTTCTGTACGTCACTTAATACAACCAGGTCTTTTGCTCTCATATAGCTTGATCCCAAAAATCTCTGTGCGACATTTGTCTGGGTCGCAGTCAAAATAGCCACCGTCAGCAGGGTGTCAGTTAGCTCTACGATAGTTTCTGCACGTCACGTTCCAAAAAAAACAAAACTAAAAAAAAATATATAAAAAAAATAGTTTTTTTGTTGTTTTAGCTCAGTGATACAAATCCATTTCACACAGCTGCGTGGAACCATTCTGTGTGTCACAGTTCAGTACACTCACTACAATCCGTATTTTCTGTCCAGGTGACACTTTCTGTACGTCACTTAATACAACCAGGTCTTTTGCTCTCATATAGCTTGATCCCAAAAATCTCTGTGCGACATTTGTCTGGGTCGCAGTCAAAATAGCCACCGTCAGCAGGGTGTCAGTTAGCTCTACGATAGTTTCTGCACGTCACGTTCCAAAAAAAACAAAACTAAAAAAAAAATATATAAAAAAATAGTTTTTTGTTGTTTTAGCTCAGTGATACAAATCCATTTCACACAGCTGCGTGGAACCATTCTGTGTGTCACAGTTCAGTACACTCACTACAATCCGTATTTTCTGTCCAGGTGACACTTTCTGTACGTCACTTAATACAACCAGGTCTTTTGCTCTCATATATAGCTTGATCCCAAAAATCTCTGTGCGACATTTGTCTGGGTCGCAGTCAAAATAGCCACCGTCAGCAGGGTGTCAGTTAGCTCTACGATAGTTTCTGCACGTCACGTTCCAAAAAAACAAAACTAAAAAAAAAATATATAAAAAAATAGTTTTTTTGTTGTTTTAGCTCAGTGATACAAATCCATTTCACACAGCTGCGTGGAACCATTCTGTGTGTCACAGTTCAGTACACTCACTACAATCCGTATTTTCTGTCCAGGTGACACTTTCTGTACGTCACTTAATACAACCAGGTCTTTTGCTCTCACGTATATAGCTTGATCCCAAAAATCTCTGTGCGACATTTGTCTGGGTCGCAGTCAAAATAGCCACCGTCAGCAGGGTGTCAGTTAGCTCTACGATAGTTTCTGCACGTCACGTTCCAAAAAAACAAAACTAAAAAAAAAATATATAAAAAAAATAGTTTTTTTGTTGTTTTAGCTCAGTGATACAAATCCATTTCACACAGCTGCGTGGAACCATTCTGTGTGTCACAGTTCAGTACACTCACTACAATCCGTATTTTCTGTCCAGGTGACACTTTCTGTACGTCACTTAATACAACCAGGTCTTTTGCTCTCACGTATATAGCTTGATCCCAAAAATCTCTGTGCGACATTTGTCTGGGTCGCAGTCAAAATAGCCACCGTCAGCAGGGTGTCAGTTAGCTCTACGATAGTTTCTGCACGTCACGTTCCAAAAAAACAAAACTAAAAAAAAATATATAAAAAAAATAGTTTTTTGTTGTTTTAGCTCAGTGATACAAATCCATTTCACACAGCTGCGTGGAACCATTCTGTGTGTCACAGTTCAGTACACTCACTACAATCCGTATTTTCTGTCCAGGTGACACTTTCTGTACGTCACTTAATACAACCAGGTCTTTTGCTCTCACGTATATAGCTTGATCCCAAAAATCTCTGTGCGACATTTGTCTGGGTCGCAGTCAAAATAGCCACCGTCAGCAGGGTGTCAGTTAGCTCTACGATAGTTTCTGCACGTCACGTTCCAAAAAAACAAAACTAAAAAAAAAATATATAAAAAAAATAGTTTTTTTGTTGTTTTAGCTCAGTGATACAAATCCATTTCACACAGCTGCGTGGAACCATTCTGTGTGTCACAGTTCAGTACACTCACTACAATCCGTATTTTCTGTCCAGGTGACACTTTCTGTACGTCACTTAATACAACCAGGTCTTTTGCTCTCACGTATAGCTTGATCCCAAAAATCTCTGTGCGACATTTGTCTGGGTCGCAGTCAAAATAGCCACCGTCAGCAGGGTGTCAGTTAGCTCTACGATAGTTTCTGCACGTCACGTTCCAAAAAAAACAAAACTAAAAAAAAAATATATAAAAAAATAGTTTTTTTGTTGTTTTAGCTCAGTGATACAAATCCATTTCACACAGCTGCGTGGAACCATTCTGTGTGTCACAGTTCAGTACACTCACTACAATCCGTATTTTCTGTCCAGGTGACACTTTCTGTACGTCACTTAATACAACCAGGTCTTTTGCTCTCATATAGCTTGATCCCAAAAATCTCTGTGCGACATTTGTCTGGGTCGCAGTCAAAATAGCCACCGTCAGCAGGGTGTCAGTTAGCTCTACGATAGTTTCTGCACGTCACGTTCCAAAAAAAACAAAACTAAAAAAAAATATATAAAAAAAATAGTTTTTTTGTTGTTTTAGCTCAGTGATACAAATCCATTTCACACAGCTGCGTGGAACCATTCTGTGTGTCACAGTTCAGTACACTCACTACAATCCGTATTTTCTGTCCAGGTGACACTTTCTGTACGTCACTTAATACAACCAGGTCTTTTGCTCTCACGTATATAGCTTGATCCCAAAAATCTCTGTGCGACATTTGTCTGGGTCGCAGTCAAAATAGCCACCGTCAGCAGGGTGTCAGTTAGCTCTACGATAGTTTCTGCACGTCACGTTCCCAAAAAAACAAAACTAAAAAAAAAATATATAAAAAAAATAGTTTTTTTGTTGTTTTAGCTCAGTGATACAAATCCATTTCACACAGCTGCGTGGAACCATTCTGTGTGTCACAGTTCAGTACACTCACTACAATCCGTATTTTCTGTCCAGGTGACACTTTCTGTACGTCACTTAATACAACCAGGTCTTTTGCTCTCACGTATATAGCTTGATCCCAAAAATCTCTGTGCGACATTTGTCTGGGTCGCAGTCAAAATAGCCACCGTCAGCAGGGTGTCAGTTAGCTCTACGATAGTTTCTGCACGTCACGTTCCCAAAAAAACAAAACTAAAAAAAAATATATAAAAAAAATAGTTTTTTTGTTGTTTTAGCTCAGTGATACAAATCCATTTCACACAGCTGCGTGGAACCATTCTGTGTGTCACAGTTCAGTACACTCACTACAATCCGTATTTTCTGTCCAGGTGACACTTTCTGTACGTCACTTAATACAACCAGGTCTTTTGCTCTCATATAGCTTGATCCCAAAAATCTCTGTGCGACATTTGTCTGGGTCGCAGTCAAAATAGCCACCGTCAGCAGGGTGTCAGTTAGCTCTACGATAGTTTCTGCACGTCACGTTCCCAAAAAAACAAAACTAAAAAAAAAATATATAAAAAAATAGTTTTTTTGTTGTTTTAGCTCAGTGATACAAATCCATTTCACACAGCTGCGTGGAACCATTCTGTGTGTCACAGTTCAGTACACTCACTACAATCCGTATTTTCTGTCCAGGTGACACTTTCTGTACGTCACTTAATACAACCAGGTCTTTTGCTCTCATATAGCTTGATCCCAAAAATCTCTGTGCGACATTTGTCTGGGTCGCAGTCAAAATAGCCACCGTCAGCAGGGTGTCAGTTAGCTCTACGATAGTTTCTGCACGTCACGTTCCCAAAAAAACAAAACTAAAAAAAAATATATAAAAAAATAGTTTTTTTGTTGTTTTAGCTCAGTGATACAAATCCATTTCACACAGCTGCGTGGAACCATTCTGTGTGTCACAGTTCAGTACACTCACTACAATCCGTATTTTCTGTCCAGGTGACACTTTCTGTACGTCACTTAATACAACCAGGTCTTTTGCTCTCATATAGCTTGATCCCAAAAATCTCTGTGCGACATTTGTCTGGGTCGCAGTCAAAATAGCCACCGTCAGCAGGGTGTCAGTTAGCTCTACGATAGTTTCTGCACGTCACGTTCCAAAAAAAACAAAACTAAAAAAAAATATATAAAAAAAATAGTTTTTTTGTTGTTTTAGCTCAGTGATACAAATCCATTTCACACAGCTGCGTGGAACCATTCTGTGTGTCACAGTTCAGTACACTCACTACAATCCGTATTTTCTGTCCAGGTGACACTTTCTGTACGTCACTTAATACAACCAGGTCTTTTGCTCTCACGTATAGCTTGATCCCAAAAATCTCTGTGCGACATTTGTCTGGGTCGCAGTCAAAATAGCCACCGTCAGCAGGGTGTCAGTTAGCTCTACGATAGTTTCTGCACGTCACGTTCCAAAAAAACAAAACTAAAAAAAAAATATATAAAAAAAATAGTTTTTTTGTTGTTTTAGCTCAGTGATACAAATCCATTTCACACAGCTGCGTGGAACCATTCTGTGTGTCACAGTTCAGTACACTCACTACAATCCGTATTTTCTGTCCAGGTGACACTTTCTGTACGTCACTTAATACAACCAGGTCTTTTGCTCTCATATAGCTTGATCCCAAAAATCTCTGTGCGACATTTGTCTGGGTCGCAGTCAAAATAGCCACCGTCAGCAGGGTGTCAGTTAGCTCTACGATAGTTTCTGCACGTCACGTTCCCAAAAAAACAAAACTAAAAAAAATATATAAAAAAATAGTTTTTTTGTTGTTTTAGCTCAGTGATACAAATCCATTTCACACAGCTGCGTGGAACCATTCTGTGTGTCACAGTTCAGTACACTCACTACAATCCGTATTTTCTGTCCAGGTGACACTTTCTGTACGTCACTTAATACAACCAGGTCTTTTGCTCTCACGTATAGCTTGATCCCAAAAATCTCTGTGCGACATTTGTCTGGGTCGCAGTCAAAATAGCCACCGTCAGCAGGGTGTCAGTTAGCTCTACGATAGTTTCTGCACGTCACGTTCCCAAAAAAACAAAACTAAAAAAAAATATATAAAAAAATAGTTTTTTTGTTGTTTTAGCTCAGTGATACAAATCCATTTCACACAGCTGCGTGGAACCATTCTGTGTGTCACAGTTCAGTACACTCACTACAATCCGTATTTTCTGTCCAGGTGACACTTTCTGTACGTCACTTAATACAACCAGGTCTTTTGCTCTCACGTATAGCTTGATCCCAAAAATCTCTGTGCGACATTTGTCTGGGTCGCAGTCAAAATAGCCACCGTCAGCAGGGTGTCAGTTAGCTCTACGATAGTTTCTGCACGTCACGTTCCCAAAAAAAACAAAACTAAAAAAAAATATATAAAAAAATAGTTTTTTTGTTGTTTTAGCTCAGTGATACAAATCCATTTCACACAGCTGCGTGGAACCATTCTGTGTGTCACAGTTCAGTACACTCACTACAATCCGTATTTTCTGTCCAGGTGACACTTTCTGTACGTCACTTAATACAACCAGGTCTTTTGCTCTCATATAGCTTGATCCCAAAAATCTCTGTGCGACATTTGTCTGGGTCGCAGTCAAAATAGCCACCGTCAGCAGGGTGTCAGTTAGCTCTACGATAGTTTCTGCACGTCACGTTCCCAAAAAAAACAAAACTAAAAAAAAAATATATAAAAAAATAGTTTTTTTGTTGTTTTAGCTCAGTGATACAAATCCATTTCACACAGCTGCGTGGAACCATTCTGTGTGTCACAGTTCAGTACACTCACTACAATCCGTATTTTCTGTCCAGGTGACACTTTCTGTACGTCACTTAATACAACCAGGTCTTTTGCTCTCACGTATAGCTTGATCCCAAAAATCTCTGTGCGACATTTGTCTGGGTCGCAGTCAAAATAGCCACCGTCAGCAGGGTGTCAGTTAGCTCTACGATAGTTTCTGCACGTCACGTTCCCAAAAAAACAAAACTAAAAAAAAAATATATAAAAAAAATAGTTTTTTTGTTGTTTTAGCTCAGTGATACAAATCCATTTCACACAGCTGCGTGGAACCATTCTGTGTGTCACAGTTCAGTACACTCACTACAATCCGTATTTTCTGTCCAGGTGACACTTTCTGTACGTCACTTAATACAACCAGGTCTTTTGCTCTCACGTATATAGCTTGATCCCAAAAATCTCTGTGCGACATTTGTCTGGGTCGCAGTCAAAATAGCCACCGTCAGCAGGGTGTCAGTTAGCTCTACGATAGTTTCTGCACGTCACGTTCCAAAAAAACAAAACTAAAAAAAAAATATATAAAAAAAATAGTTTTTTTGTTGTTTTAGCTCAGTGATACAAATCCATTTCACACAGCTGCGTGGAACCATTCTGTGTGTCACAGTTCAGTACACTCACTACAATCCGTATTTTCTGTCCAGGTGACACTTTCTGTACGTCACTTAATACAACCAGGTCTTTTGCTCTCACGTATAGCTTGATCCCAAAAATCTCTGTGCGACATTTGTCTGGGTCGCAGTCAAAATAGCCACCGTCAGCAGGGTGTCAGTTAGCTCTACGATAGTTTCTGCACGTCACGTTCCCAAAAAAACAAAACTAAAAAAAAAATATATAAAAAAAATAGTTTTTTTGTTGTTTTAGCTCAGTGATACAAATCCATTTCACACAGCTGCGTGGAACCATTCTGTGTGTCACAGTTCAGTACACTCACTACAATCCGTATTTTCTGTCCAGGTGACACTTTCTGTACGTCACTTAATACAACCAGGTCTTTTGCTCTCACGTATATAGCTTGATCCCAAAAATCTCTGTGCGACATTTGTCTGGGTCGCAGTCAAAATAGCCACCGTCAGCAGGGTGTCAGTTAGCTCTACGATAGTTTCTGCACGTCACGTTCCCAAAAAAAACAAAACTAAAAAAAAATATATAAAAAAAATAGTTTTTTTGTTGTTTTAGCTCAGTGATACAAATCCATTTCACACAGCTGCGTGGAACCATTCTGTGTGTCACAGTTCAGTACACTCACTACAATCCGTATTTTCTGTCCAGGTGACACTTTCTGTACGTCACTTAATACAACCAGGTCTTTTGCTCTCAGTATATAGCTTGATCCCAAAAATCTCTGTGCGACATTTGTCTGGGTCGCAGTCAAAATAGCCACCGTCAGCAGGGTGTCAGTTAGCTCTACGATAGTTTCTGCACGTCACGTTCCAAAAAAAACAAAACTAAAAAAAAATATATAAAAAAAATAGTTTTTTTGTTGTTTTAGCTCAGTGATACAAATCCATTTCACACAGCTGCGTGGAACCATTCTGTGTGTCACAGTTCAGTACACTCACTACAATCCGTATTTTCTGTCCAGGTGACACTTTCTGTACGTCACTTAATTCAACCAGACTGAACAAGTTTGTGGGTTTCAGTACAGCAGGCCCATTTATTTTTATTTTTTATATAATACACTTATATACAGAAAATGTTGAACCCCAGGGCTAAGGGTCGAGGACGAGGGCGTGGGCGTGGGCATTCAATTACTGCAGGGGGCAGAGGCCGTGGTCCTGGGCAGGGTGAGACAGTACCTGCTGATGAGGGAGCAGGGGAACGCCGCAGAGCTACACTCCCTAGCTTCATGTCTCAACTTACAGGGACACGTGGTAGAGGACTGTTGAAACCACAACAGTGCGAACAGCTGATGTCGTGGATTGCGGACAATGCTTCAAGTAATTTGTCCACCAGTCAGTCTTCCACGCAGTCCACCCACGTTACCCAAGGGAGCACTCCTCTGGCTCCTCCACCTCAACCTCCTTCCCCCCAGTCTGCCCCCTCCCAGGAAAATTTGGAATGCGATCCGGCATACTCTCAGGAACTGTTTTCTGGACCCTTCCCAGAGTCACAAACCACTTCTCAGGTTGCTGCTGACCTCGTTCCCGATGCCCAAGTTTTCCAACTGTCGCAGTCTGTGGGTGATGATGATGATGACAATGTTGAGTTAGTGGAAGAAGTTTGTAAAGAGGTGTCGGACGATGAGGAGACACGGTTGTCAGACAGTGGTGAAGTTGTTGTCAGGGCAGGAAGTCCGAGGGGGGGAGCAGACTGAGGAATCGGAGGATGACGAGGTGACTGACCCAAGCTGGGTTGATAAGCCGAGTGAAGACAGTGCTTCTGAGGCGGAGGCGAGTGCTGCACCAGAACAGGTTGGAAGAGGCAGTGGTGTGGCCAGAGGGAGAAGCAGGGCCAGAGCTGGTGCATCAGCAGCAACTGTTTCACGTAGTGAAGCTCCCGTGGCGAGGCCTAGATGTTCGCAAGTCTGGAGGTTCTTTAAAGAAAGTGAGGATGACCGACGGACTGTGGTGTGCAACCTGTGCCACACCAGGATCAGCAGGGGTGCCACCACTACTAGCCTAACCACCACCAGCATGCGCAGGCATATGAGTGCTAAACACCCCACTCAATGGAACCAAGGCCGTTCACCACCTCCTGCGGGTCACACCACTGCTCCTTCCCCTGTGTCACTCGCTGCCTCTGCTAGTCAACCCCCTGCCCAGGACCCCGGCACGAGCGCCTCCCGCCGGAAAACCACACCTTCGCCTCCACGATCCTCCACAGTGTCCACCAATGTGTCCCAGCGCAGCGTTCAGCTGTCTTTACAGCAGACGCTGGAGCGCAAGAGGAAATACAGTTCCACCCACCCACATGCCCAAGCCCTCAACGTCCACATCTCCAAATTGCTGAGCCTGGAGATGCTGCCCTATAGGCTGGTAGAGACCGAGGCCTTTCGCAATCTCATGGCGGTGGCTGCCCCTCGGTATTCGGTCCCCAGCCGCCACTATTTTTCCCGATGTGCCGTCCCAGCCCTACACCAGCACGTGTCAGAGAACATCATCCGTGCCCTGACCAACGCTGTTTCTGAGAAGGTCCACCTAACCACGGACACGTGGACAAGTGCTGCCGGGCAGGGACACTATATCTCACTGACGGCACATTGGGTTAACTTGGTGGAGGCTGGGACCGAGACTGACCCTGGGGCCGCTCATGTACTGCCCACACCGAGGATTGCGGGGCCTACCTCGGTCACGGTCTCTCAGACGTACTATGCCTCCTCCTCCGACCCCTCCTCCTCCACCTCCTCCTCCGAATTACCATCCGTGGGCACGGCGCCTTCAGTCGGTAGCTCTAGGCGCAGCAGCAGTGCCGTGGGTAAGCGCCAGCAGGCGGTGCTCAAACTGCTGAGCTTAGGTGACAAAAGGCACACCGCCCAAGAGCTGTTACAGGGCATCACGGCGCAGACCGATGTGTGGCTGGCACCGCTGAACCTCAAGCCAGGCATGGTTGTGTGTGACAACGGGCGTAACCTGGTGGCGGCTCTGCAACTCGGCAGACTGACACATGTGCCATGCCTGGCCCACGTGTTCAATCTAATAGTTCAGCGGTTCCTCAAGACATACCCCAATCTGTCTGATTTGCTCACCAAGGTGCGCCGCATCTGTGCGCATTTCCGCAAGTCGACCACAGATGCTGCCACTCTCAGGGCAGCGCAGCGCCGCCTACAACTGCCCGCTCACCGACTGTTGTGCGACGTGCCCACGAGATGGAATTCGACATTAAACATGTTATCCAGAGTTTACCAGCAGCGCAGAGCGATTGTAGACTGCCAGATGTCAACTTCCACCAGAACTGGTAGTCAGGTCAGTCAGATTCCTCAAGTCTACAATGAGGAGTGGACGTGGATGTCTGATATCTGCCAGGTGTTGAGCAACTTTGAGGAGTCAACACAGATGGTCAGCGGCGATGCCGCCATTATCAGCCTCACCATCCCGCTGCTTTGCCTGTTGAAAAACTCACTGCTCAGCATCAAGTCGGATGCTTTGCGCTTGTCACAAGAGACGGTGGAGGAAGATACGTCGCTTGATAGCCAGAGCACCCTCCGGTCTGTTTCTCAGCGCGTATCGGAGGAGGGGGATGAGGATGAGGAGGAAGAGGAGGAGAATGTCGGCGAGACAGTAGAGGGTACCAGTGCTCAGTCCTTAACTCTTGAGCGTGTATGGGCTGAAGAGGAGGACTTGGAGGAGGAGGAGGAAATGGAGAGTCAGGCCAGTGAGGAGAGGGAATTCTTACGTGTTGGGACTCTGGCGCACATGGCAGACTTCATGTTAGGCTGCCTATCCCGTGACCCTCGCGTTAGAAGCATTTTTTCAAACACCGATTACTGGGTGTTCACTCTCCTGGACCCACGGTACAAGCAGAACCTTTCCACTCTCATCCCTGCAGAGGAAAGGAGTATGAGAGTGAATAGATATCAACAGGCCCTGGTGCACAAGCTGAAACAATCCTTCCCATCTGACGCCGCTAGCGGCAGAGGGCATGGTTCTGTGGGCCAAGTAGCGGGGGAGAGGAGCCGAGCAGGCAGCTTGTCCAGCACTGGCAGGGGAACGCTCTCCAAGGCCTTTGCCAGTTTTATGTCACCCCAGCAAGACACTGTCACCTGTCCCCAGTCTAGGCAGAGTAGGGGGAGCTGTACAGAAAGGAGTACCTAGCTGACCATACCAACGTCCGTAGCGATCACTCTGCTCCATACAACTACTGGGTTTCAAAGCTGGACACGTGGCCTGAACTGGCGCTGTACGCCTTGGAGGTGCTGGCCTGCCCTGCTGCTAGCGTGCTGTCAGAGCGGGTATTCAGTGCAGCTGGTGGCGTCATCACCGATAAGCGTACACGCCTGTCAACTGACAGCGCTGACAGGCTGACGCTTATTAAAATGAACAAAGCCTGGATTTCACCGGAATTCAAATCTCCTCCGGGGTAAAGCAGCTAAAGATTAACATTACTTATGTATCCGATTCCTCTTCTCTACTCCTCCTACTCCTCCTCCTCCTCCATGTCGTCTTTGCCTAACGCTGACCCAAAAAAAGCCATATTTTAGAGGTCCAACTGGCACTCTTTTACCACAATTGTTCAGGAGGGCCCTCCACAGGCCCTCTCTTCAAACTATTTTTCCAGAGGTCCACCTACAGGCCCTCTCTCCAAACAATTTTTCCGGAGGTCCACCTACAGGCCCTCTCTCCAAACTATTTTTCCGGAGGTCCACCTTCAGGCCCTCTCTCCAAACTATTTTTCCGGAGGTCCACCTACAGGCCCTCTCTCCAAACAATTTTTCCGGAGGTCCACTTACAGGCCATCTCTCCAAACAATTTTTCCGGAGGTCCACCTACAGGCCCTCTCTCCAAACAATTTTTCCGGAGGTCCACCTACAGGCCCTCTCTCCAAACAATTTTTCCGGAGGTCCACCTACAGGCCCTCTCTCCAAACAATTTACGTCTTTTTCCTATCTTTCTCTCTCTCCAAACTATTTTTCCGGATAGCTGCCATATACGGCAATAAACTGAGAATAATACAGAGAACACATGCCACACTTGATCAAGCTCATAATTTACGACTGTAGCGGTTGATGCTAAATTTTTAAGTTGGGGTCCTGCGTCGTCATTCACTGAATTTCACTGATCTCCTCAACGTGTCCTCAAAGAACCGAAAGACCATTGTGGAGAGAGCGGCACAGCTCGCCATCAAAGTGACGAACCCCAACGCCAGACTGCGCAGCGAAGAGAACGAATAAATATCTCTGTGGTTATTTGTGCTAAATAAAAATTAAATAAACACCAAAAAAAAAATTGATCTGTTCCTGTGCCTGATCCACCCAAGTTGAATCTGTCCCATAATGAGAAAGTCCCCCCAAGGAGTCCCCACTGTAACTTGCTTCCCATACAACTACCTCACCCCCCGACACCTGTGTCTCGCCATTGTCCACCACCTCCTCAGACAACACTGGTAAATCCCCACTGTCAGCACACGGAGACTGCAAAAGGTCTTGCGAATTGGGGCAGAGAATGTTCTGGGGTAGCACATCAGAGAAGGGGTGACTATGGGGTTCCAGGGAGTACGTGACCACATGCAATCTCCATCTAAAAAGTCATACTGAGGCTTACCACCATGCTTTACACTGCAATCTTATTACTGAGGCTCACCACCATGCTTTACACTGCAATCTTATTGAAAGACAGACAATCAGGGGTTCACTGCCAGGTTGTCAGGCAGCATTTTTAAGTGGGTCACCATTACCGTGTCCCTGAAAATTGGCGGTGATGGACCTTCGTTGCACCTAGTTGGGTGCTTCCCTAACATGTGATGGGTATTTGCCTCACCTTTCTTGGTCTGGGTGAGCACAATTGCCATGAGGGTAACCACCAGGCTGTTGCCTGAGAATTTGGGGTAATGGTGGGATTAGGCAGCTTCAGAGGCATCCATGCATGCTGCCCCTGCTGTTTCCTGTCCATTTCCGTGGTGTTTCCATCATTTTCTGAGGTTTCCAGGTTTTCACCCAGCCTTCCCTAGGCAGAGCCTTGGTCCCCTGCAAAAAATGCTCGAGTCTCCCATTGACTTCAATGGGGTTCGTTACTCGAAACGAGCACCCGAGCATCGGGAAAAGTTTGACTCGAATAACGAGCACCCGAGCATTTTAGTGCTCGCTCATCTCTATTAATTACCAAAAAGTACAAAAAGCAGACTCCTATGCATTTCAGACAGTGCAGTCTGTCCTAGGTCTTAGCCCAAATGTTATGACTAAAGACAGACTGCAATGTCTAAAAGGCATGATTGTTTGCTGCGACTTTTTGTATTTTTTACATATTTTGATGTACCGTAATAAACTTGTGATTTTATCAAGATGTCTCAAAGGATATAGTCGTTTTATATTATTTCCATATAGTAAAACATCTGCTTAGGTCAGGCAGGTTATTAAAATTATTAATAACATTTATAGCATTACTATGTAATACTCCATTTAAGAAATTAGCCCTTTGGCATGAATATTGCTTTATTAGGGTTTATTTGCATAATGAGCCCTGGAGACTCAACTCATCGCATTACATATAGCCTTTATATCCAATAATTCTGTATTGTATGCGTTTCAGACAATATGCGGCAGAATGGTGGACTGGTTACCTTTACCTTTAAAAATATTAAATGGGATATAATTCCTGGTACTAGTTTCTATGTGTAGAGAGAGATTACTTGAGATCGAGATTATAGAAAATCAGTGTCTACTTTGTAACACGCAGCAGTCACATTGGGATATTGTTTTTGGAACACAAATGATGCCTGCACATAAACACAAGACGTAAAATACAACATGTTGCTAACATTTTCACGAAACAGATGCTTAGCTCATAACTCCTGGGATGAGAAAGTGTTGCTGGCACCAGGAAGGGGAAGGATGCTTTTGTCAATAACTTTGCCTCCAGTGGAGGTATTGTATTCACACATGTTGTAAATGGCAGTGGCTGCCACAAAGTCACAGAGGTAATGGTAAAGAGTCTTGAAATATGTATACATGTAATATTGAGAATCACCTTTCACATTGGACATCATTCATTTAACATGGTGACAGATGACAGGTGACAGATGTTGCATTACAAATGATATTAATGTATATATGGATAAATACTTAATTTGCAGCTATTTCTGCTCTGGTTGTTGGTTTTTAAAAATATTCAGGGGACGTTTGAATCCACATTTTCTGTATCTCTTCCCAGATTGTAGGACATTTTACCCTCACCTTTTGCTAATGCTCAAAAGAGCTCAGTAGGATAGAGACTGGGAGTCTATGGTGACCTGCATATATGTAGTACCTCAGAGCAAAGGGATATCTGCAAATTGTTTATTCTCTAATGTTATTTGATGTTATGTCATGTACCCAGCATAACTATACAGTATATGGATGACACAGCTGGGGTTAACAATCCTGGCTAAGCCCTTGTAGGAGGTTGGGTGTGGGGTGGCCCCACCCCTAATCTTAGATCAGTCTAGACTGGAGTTTGGAAGGGAGAGGAAGTTGTAGTCTCTCTTCTTCAGTAAGGTAACCTGCTACAAAAGCTGATTAAACTTTACTGCAGTGAGGGACAATGTTTTAGGCACCCTTCAAACTTGCACTCGACCTTGTCAATTGTATCTCTAAAACCCTGTAGTCCAGAGCCAGATTGGGAATTTAAGTCCTAAAAGTTTAGGAGAGTCCAAATTGACAAAGGTGGGGCAACACAAGTAGGCAGGTCTAACATGAGCCACAAGTAGTCAGAGACAATGGTACTAGGTGGGGCCAGAAATACCGTAGTGAAACACAAAATGATGCCACAGCAAAACCAAACACCACAGTGCCGCATAAAATACTGCCCTATCACCATAATGAGGATGGTGATATAGTTGAATTCTGGAGGGCACCAGGCTGCTGGTCAAGAGCATAAGTTCATAATGCTTTTAGCATTAATTAACGCTGAGAGTATCAGATAATTATGTACTTGGCCAGGTGCCTTTTGGGCATCGGCCCATTTGGAAATTTCCCTTTAGGGTCTAAGGCCAGTCCGTCCCTGCCTGTATCCCAAAGTGGACACTACAGCCACCATTGCAATAGTGCAATTGCCAGCCATTAATTCTGCTGGTAGGGGCTTGAGAGGGAATAGTGCCATAACTCACATGCTTGTTTACACCTTTAAATCATTATCTGGGAAGAATTGCACTATGTATGGCTAGAACTGTGTTTAGATATCATTGGATGTACTACAGCTTCTATTTTGCACTACTGTAAAGAGAGAGGTTTATTCTGCTACATTTTGCCTGATTACTGACTCCTGTACCATAAGCCAGCCATTGCACTCTACATGCCCTGCCTTGCACATATACAAACACTCACCATTACAGGCATCCCAACTACTGTCAGGCAGGAGCCCCAATATCAGGGTGTGCCCTGGGGGAAGAAAGGATTCCCCCCCCCCTTTCACTGCACAGCCCTAGGGAGCAATGGTGTGAGGAAAGTCAATGTGATTGTAACAGAGCCAATACCACTCCCATCCTCCTCCACTGCACACAATACAGTATTCTGTTTCTCTATTATTATTTTTTTTTTTATTTTTATTTTTTACAAAATGTTTCTAATCTAAACACTGATCACAAAAGATGTCATGACATTGTACTGTAAATGTGGGGGTTCCATTGTCAACCAGATGATGCAATGATTCTACAACTGTCACCTTGAAGAGTAGACTGTAGTGATAAAAATTATGTTATCCAAGGGGTGCTTGAATCTAGTTTAGATTACTACATAACCTCAATTAATAGAAGAAATGTCTTTTTAAAAAGCACCTATCAGCAGACTCAACCCTATTAAACCAGACATACCGCTTAGTAGAGTTGATCATACTAATTAAAATGAAAAAAGTCTTGAAAAAATTGGTTGTCACGTTCCAGAGAAAAAAGACCTCTACTCTTACAAATGAGCACTGAGGGGTTCACTAAAGCCTTCATTGGTTCACTGATGAAGCTTATATTCGGTAGACTAGCCCCAAATAGGATACTGGCCATTAGTACGGTGTCACAATCAGGCCAGCATTAGATAAGCACCTATTTTAATAACTTAAATGGCATCTTGTAGTGATGACTGCTGCCTAGAAACCATTTATAGCTAAGTATATTGTGGAGAAATTTATCAAAGGCTGAATGCCTGTTTTCCAGTGTACAACATTGCTTAAAAATGTCAGAAGAGGTACCAAATATATTAAGAAACCTACACCTCTAAATAAATTTAGGACATTTTACTCCAGTGCACTTTTTATTATAACTTATGTATGAGATATATGTAGTGTCTCTTTAAGTACCGTAAAATATAGACTGCAGAGCAACAGAAGAAAAACTAACATGGTTTCATGAGACAGATTACATAGTAACATAGTTACATAGTAACATAGTTTGTAAGGCCGAAAAAAGACATCTGTCCATCCAGTTCAGCCTGTTTTCCTACAAGTTTCTATCTGTTTCCTAAATATGAATGTGTTTGGACAAACTTCATGAATAATATCAACTGTTTTAGTCATTGAATCCCATGTGTTGTTATCACACAGGGCCAAAGGACCCATAAACATAAAAAAGTGCTTAATGGTCGGTTTCAGAAGGAGATGTGTTCTGCTAGACTCCATGGTTCATGTCGTGTCTGGGCCATCTTATCATGGTTGATCTTCGGATCCATCTGAGGATCTTCTGGTTGTAAGGTAGTCAATCTGATTCTACCTACAAGGTTCTTATGTACAGTAACTGTCAAACAAGTTGATGGATGCTAAAAAAGTGCAAGGTAACTCCTCTTTACCTTGAATGATATGTATAGATCTTTCTAAATCAGAGAGTGAGTGAGAAAGTAAGAACATTATCTTCCTCTTAAAAATACTCAATTTTAATAATGTTTTAGTTTAAAAAAAATCTACTTTTTGTCAGTATTCTAATAAAAAAAAGTAATAGAAAAATAAAATGAAAATGTTGTTCTTGATTTGCTGTCCTCCCACTTTTACCTCTTCATCTGACAGTGACATGCCTAATGCATCTGAACAGGCAGATATTATGTGAACAAAACATCTGACCTGATTTTCATGGGTGACAGAGCAATGTACACGGAGGTCAACCCAGGTCCCTCAGAAATGCTACAATTATTATGGGTGAACACAGCACAATATGTGTCTATAAAAAAAAATATTTCAAGATGGTAACTAGATATTAATTAAACTATTACCTCTGGGTCTATCTGCATCAATTGTATTCTGGCTAGAGTCAATGTGGTTGCTATAAACTACCTAAATACTGGAGATATTTGCATAGAAATTTAAGATTACCAGCATAGATTTTTTTCTATTTGTGTGCAGTAAGAAAGATCGAGACACAAGGGAAGCGGGACCCACAGTAGAAATTCTGAGAATGTCAAACATACAGCAAGCTCAGAGGTGACATATAACAAGCATAAAGCTCTGAGATCTTTAGGATGAAATCATCTACAGGAAAATGTTTTGGCTTTTTATTTGTTGCACTTGTCACCACAGAACGGCATGGTAGTTGGCACTTTCTTGGACACTAAAATCCAAATAATGGCTTTGGCTCCCTCAAGCAGTAGAAAAGTGAAGTTTATCACAGTTTAGATTCAGATCCAGATCTAAGTTGAAATATATAGATTTTTTAAAGTGATGCAGAAAACATCCAATAATGTAATGTGGGGAAAAGTACAAAATGAATGATTTCTCACTGTTGTGACTGTAACTATTGATAAATAATAGTAATGATGGAGATAGCACGCATCAATTCTCTCATAAAATACTCTTCATAGAGAATCTTCATTTCCAGTATTAGGCTAACATTAGATGTGTTAGTTAGGGTATGAATCCAGTGACCAGTGTATTCAGAAGGCTTATTCTTTAAAAAAAAAAAATTGATTGCCTAAAGTTACTTTTAATATTCCTATATTCCTATTAGCCTCATAAACGGTGTTTGATTTTCTAATTCTAACTTCCACAATTATTGAGAGCTGCTGTATTAAATAGGACTCTCATCATTCAATGGGTTTTCCCACATTACTAAGTTGTGGAATACCACTTGAATATTGTGTACTATAACTTATTGATGAGTATGGTTCTAACTTCTGGATCCTCCAAGATTGCTTCAATCAAGGGGCTGTAGTCATTGCATGATATCCACTAGTATATACCATAACTTTTAGGGTAAATCAAAAATTTTTATTGATTTCACAAGTGTACTAAACAAAATAATAGCCAGTGACATATTATAACATAGTCCTATACCATAACTTTTTACTGGGACCCACACTTATCACTAGTAGGGGAAAATCGTTGTTTATAGCCACTACAGTTCTCTTGTGTCCTAGAAAAATATAATTTGATAAGACAGAAAAACTCTTTTAAGGAATCTGTCAGGAGATTTATGCTGGCTGAACTATGGGCAGCATGAAATACTGAAAGGCTCCCAAACTCTACTGGTTTTCATAGAAAACACGGTTTATAAATGAGCCATGTGGAGAAGGCTCATGGGGCAGCTTCCTCCCACCTGGCTCAGATTGATTGACAGATCTGTCCCCAGACACAGACAAGGCAAACCAGAAGTGGATCCATGAGGAAGGAGAATTATACAGGCCCTCATACAGATCACTGCAATTTATTTGGGTGGAGGATTGGGCGAAATTAATATTTTCAACTGATCCTTTTGTTCTTCTGGGAGATAATCTGCCACTGGAAGTGTCTGGCAGACGCTTTCTCCCCTCTTACCATTAAATAAACATACATATCGGTTGAACTCAACGTGTATCTGTATGAGGAAGCTGGGAGGGATCACAGCTAGATGAACAATCGGCCAATAACTATTGAATGTTTATATTTCTCATTCCTTTTGAACCCCAGTTCTGGCTTACATCCATATGGCGCTAAGGTGCATGTGTCCTTTTTCCGGACCCATTCATTTGAATCAATGAGTCTCAGACAGAAAAAATACAAGAAGGTGCATGTGGTGAGTATCTCTATGTAAACCAATGGTCCGTATCGAAAAACTGAGGTGTCGATTGCACCATTTACTTTAGTGGGTCAGTGTGCTACGCAGGTGCAGACCAGATAACACACCAAGAGAAATCACTGTCATGTGAATTTGTCCCATATTTGCAACCAAGTGCTATCAGTTTTGGACTTTTATTTTCCTACTAAATCCAATAGGGAAGGTGAAGAGATGAGCAGTGGCAGCCGGTGGTTTCTCGCATAATAAGAAGGCAGATGTTATGTTGGAAGTAAACAGTTAGCACACAACACCTGCTAATTGATTTATTTGTGGTTACAGCTCCTGTCCTCCACTGAACACAGCCTTTAGGTTGAAGGGCACTGGGGTAGAACAAGAGCAAGAAAATGAGAGCCTGCTAAGTGAGGAGATCCATAATTACATCGTCTTGAGAAGTTCCTCTTAAAGCAATTAGAATGACCTCACTGCACGGCCAGGATTTTTTTAATTGCCTGCAGCTATTTTACATCAATAGCTGCTTTGAGTTTATTTAACTTTACAGTCTTCTTAGTCAAATGTAAGTCTTTATTGGGAAAAAAAAAATACAGCCTCTTATTTTACTTCAATATCATTTTATTAAGAGGCATTTCCATATCTGATTACATTATTTTTATAGATACTGAAGATGAACCAATGCATATAATCATGAAGTAAAGGAACTTTATACTGTTATATATATTAGAAGAATCTGCTCACTGTGCAGCTCAACTAAACAGTACCAATAGGACTTACCTAACCTCCTCTCCTTATTTCATTCAGTTCTGCCATTTTCTTGTTTGTTGTTGGCCTATAGACCCCTGGGTTTCATGTCTATGACTATATTGCACAAGGGAAGAAGTTGGATGGCACCGCTCAACACCGCTCAACACCACTCAACAGGTGATATGCTCATAAGCAATGGAAATCCATATTAGAAATTTCACAGGGCAGCAGACCCCTGTTTACATAGCATGATCTGCTACCCAAAGATGACGATGGAAGTGTCCGTATTGACAATGATTTCGCCCAATGAGCAAGTGTTTTCTCATTCATTGAGTGATCGTTGACACCTTTAAATAGGGCAATTATTGGGGATGAGTGTTCCTAGAAACGATTCCTTCCCGATTACTGCTCCTATCATCAACCTGTGTGAAATGGCCCTTAGATGGCTTTAATAAGTGTGTACCTAGCATTATTGTTTAGTGATTCAAAGCAAGCCCAGCTCACGATCCCCTGTGTGTTGCTCCGGAAATATTCAAATAACATCATGCAAATGATATGGC
This sequence comes from Rhinella marina, assembly GCA_900303285.1. Taxonomy (NCBI): domain Eukaryota; kingdom Metazoa; phylum Chordata; class Amphibia; order Anura; family Bufonidae; genus Rhinella; species Rhinella marina. The sequence goes on along the minus strand of ONZH01013248.1, from coordinate 26,319 downwards.
AACACTGGAGGTTCTCTTCAATGCTTCTTTATTTAATCCATACAAATATTATATACACAGAAAGGATGCGTTTCAGCCCATCCAAGCCATTTTCAACCTATAATATGAATTGTGCAGCACATATAATATACAGTGATCCCTCAAGATACAATGGCCTCAGGATACAATATATTCAACATACAATGGTCTTTTCTGACCCATCATAAGTTGAAACCAGACTCAACATACAATATCTCAGACTCAGATCCAACCAATCAAGGACACTTTTCTGGTAAAATAACTATAACTGTATTAGTTGCTATTTAGCAGCTATTCCTGACTGTTACATGTAAGGACTTGTATTATCTGTCTTAATTATCTGCTTATTTTTTGGAATCGGCCTTTGGAACCGATTACTCAACTTACAATGGTTTCAACATACAATGGTCGTCCTGGAACCAATTAATATTGTATCTTGAGGAACCACTTTATATCAGAAACAGCCAATTGAAAATTACATACAATTGGAATCCAAGGCTATCCCTAAGATCCGGACTGGAACTTCCATGAGATTATCCCATTCTCATCTAGTGTCTCAATGCATAATAGAACTTTAAAAAATAAAATTAAGATTAAAAATATTAGAGAGATTAAAGGGAAAGACTTATTACTTTAGGAGGTCATATGGCTAATCTCATATTCCCTGTTCAAACCACGTGGATGTAAAGTATTCAATGTATGGAATCAGAACGCCTCCCTTTTTAATAAAAGTGTTTTGATATAGCCTCCTCAATACTTGCTTAATTATTAGAAATTTTAACTGTGAAATATGATTATTATAAGCATAAAAGTGTTGGGGGATAGGTAGCAAGAGATTCTGAGTATGAATGGTTGACTTGTGTTTACAAATTGTCTCACCTATACATATTAGGCCACACGGACATTTGATCAAATATATTAAATTCGTGCTATTGCACGTATAGTATCCATCAATATTATAAGATTTTCCTGTATGAGGGTGTGTAAATTTAGGCCCTTTGATCACATGTGAACATTGAACACAATGGAGACATGGAAATGTTCCATTTGTCATGATGTCAGTGTGTTCTGTTTTCCTGATTTCTTCAAGCTTCCAATATCTGCTCGTGTCAGTTTATCTCACAAATTTGGGGGTTTTTTATTGCACATCAGCGGGGGGACTTTAACTTCCTCCACTTCTGGGTAAGGCCTTGTTCACACAGCAGTTATTTGATCAGTTATTTCCATCAGTTATTGTGAGCCAAAGCCAGGGGTGGAGGCTACACAGAGATAAGGTATAATGGAAAGATCTGCACCTGTTCTGTTCTTTTGACCCGCACCTGCTTTTGGCTCACAATAACTGATGGAAAAAACTGATCAAATAACTGCTGTGTGAACAAGGCCTAAGCGGTGTGTAAGATGTTCCAATGCTGATTTATTATTCGATCAGATCGAAAATTAAATGGATGGTATTTACGTACAAACATCATTTGGGGGGATTTATTCCTTCTAGCTGACGGTAAAGAAGAATCAATCTGTGCTTGTTTTAAAATCCGTGTGGGATAAAATCTCCTTGTGAATCTATCTGTCATTTCCTGTAATCTCATGTCACATGCTTCTTGATCAGAGACTATCTGCCTCACTCTTTGATATTGAGACTTGGGTATTGCCTTTTTTAAGGGATGGGGAGTGGGCACTGGAAAAATGCAAAATGCTATTTCTATCCATTTCCTTCCGGTACAAATCGGTATGTAGAATCCCACCTGTCCTCTTGTATACAGTCGTGTCCAAAAAATTCACCAGATCTTGGTCATGTAAAATTGTGAACTTCAGATTAGCATATACCTGATTAATAGCATCCATGAAGGTGAGAAGGGAATTGAGTGGTCCCGCCCATATGCAAAATACGTCATCTATGAATCTCTTCCATGTCTTTTGCATATCTGCAAAAATCAATATTTGTGTAGACATATTACGTTTCAAATGACGCCATGAAGGCATTTGCATAGGGCGGGGCCACATTTGAACCCATCACGGTCCCACATCGCTGCAAATAGTAGATATCCCCCACTGAAAAATAATTTTTGTACAACACTAGATGTAACAAATCCATAAAGAATTTTTTTTTTATTGATCGAATAATTACTTTTTTCAAGCAAAGCAGCAACAGCCCGTATACCGTTCTCATGATCGATAGACGTATATAAACTTACAACGTCTATTGTAGCTAACCAACATCCTTCAGGTATTGGACCTATGGCATCCAAGACCCTGAAAAAATGTTTAGTGTCTAGCAAAAATGATTCAGAATTCTGTACTAATGGTGTTAAAACCTTTTCTAATATTATTGCCAACACTGAATTTATTGATGCCACAATTGGGCGTCTGGGAGGATCTATTAAAGTTTTATGCACTTTTGGCAATATATAGAAAACAGGAGTCACAGGTGATACATTCTTCAGAAATACAGATATTTTTTCGTCAATGGTTCCCAATGCCAGATAATGATCTATAACATCGGTAATTTTTCCTTTTATCAAAGCAACAGGATTCTTATCCAGTATACTATATGTCTTAGTGTCCGATAGTTGACACATCATTTCATTCACATATTTTGTTTTGTCGATAATCACGATAGAGCCCCCCTTATCAGCAGGTTTTATCACCAAAGAGTCATCATGTATCAGGGATTGCAAAGCCATTTTTTCTTGGAGTGTTATATTAGATCTCATTCTCAATCCACCCATGCGTATTTCATTCATTAAATTTCTGACATCTCGAGTCACAATTTCTATAAAGGTTTCTACCAGGTGATAATGTTTGGGGGGCATATAAGGGCTTTTTAAATGTAAATCCAAGTCATCAAGATACAAAGTCTCATCATTATTGTTTCACAGCAATATAATTATAGTTCTAGGGAAGTAACATGATCCAAAACAGTCCTTGATTCTGATAGTTGGGCATTACATACGGTGTCCTATGTCTGCCATTTTCAGTAGAGAGATAGTGGCAATAGAGTGTCAAGAAACACAGGACCCCATTATCTGTGTGACATAGAGCAGTGAATAAATGCAGAATGTGTGGCTTAAAATAGGGCCAGTGAATTCTTAATATGCACATTGTATGTTGAATGCATGTTTATGGTACACACTCTACAGTACACAAATGGAAAGCGGGCCAGCAGCCATAGTTTGATCTGTAGGTGTCCAGTTGGGCCTCCAGTGACCAACCACTGATCTCATGATTATAGTGTTTGCTTTAACAAGACAGAACCAAATGGCAACATGCAACAGATGGCAACTGCCCACTTTTACATATGTATTGATTTAAGAAGTTACAACACTTGTTTTCTAGGCTATAGATATGACTCAGAACTTGACAAACACTATTACGATCACATCTGCTTGTTACATGTCAAGGGGCATCAGCAGAAAGGTTCTAGAATAGTTAGGTTACCTAGATGTTGTAAGTAATTAGAAATAATGTGAGGAATGCCATGTTTTTATCTCCAGTCTGTGCTAGAATAAAAGTTGCTGGCAGAAATGTATCTCAAGTAATGCTGTTTGCAATATTATTGGATTGCGCTACTAAGTCTTATTTGCTTGGTTGCTAAGCATTCTCCAATACAACATGTTAGGATTGCTGTTCAAAGCCTGGCAAACTTTGTAGACCATATAAGCTGTTATCTTCTAAGTCCCACTTCAAGACGGCGCTAAGTGAGGCATTTATAATAAATACAGATTGCTATCTTGTACTTTTCATGTTCAGAGATGAAATAATAAGCGTTCAGGAATGATATAATAAATTTATACACGGCATATACTGCACTGCCATGCGAGTAATCTTAATGATAGTTTGTTTTTGCATACTAAGACATGATTTCAAACCTATACTTGTTTCTTAGTAGATGGTAAGGGCTCTTAGCTATGGAATTCCTTCTGTAATATTTTTATTACAGATTTGAAGATTTTTGGGGCCGACCTACTTGGGCTATTTCATATGACAACATCATTGTATTTGAAATACTGTAATGTCGCCCTTTAGTAATCACATAGTTTTAGATTAACCCCTTGAGGACAGAGCCCATTTTGGCCTTAATGTCTGGGCCAAATTTTTGAATTCTGACATGTGTCACTTTATGTGGTAATAACTTTGGAACGCTTTTACTTATCCAGGCCATTCTGAGATTGTTTTCTCGTGACACATTGTACTTCATGACAGTCATAAATTTGAGTCAATATATTTCACCCTTATTTATGAAAAAATCCCAAATTTACCAAAAATTCTGAAAAATTTCCAAATTTCCAAATTTCAATTTCTCTACTTTCAAAATACACCGTAATACCTCCAAAAATAGTTATTATTTTACATTCCCCATATGTCTACTTTATGTTGGCATCATTTTGTAAACGTCATTTTACTTTTTTAGGACGTTAGGAGGCTTAGAAGTTTAAAAGCCATTTTTCAAATTTTCACCAAATTTTCCAAAACCATTTTTTTTTAGCACCAATGCAGATATAAAGTGATTTTGAGGGGCTTACATAATGAAACCCACCATAAATGACCCCATTTTAGAAACTACACCCCTCAAATTATAAAAAACTGCTGTTACAAACTTTGTTAACCCTTGAGGTGTTCCACAAGAATTAATGGAAAATGGAGGTGAAATTTCAAAATTTAACTTTTTTCGTAGATTATTCATGTTAATATTTTTTTTCTTGCAACATAGCAAGGGTTAACAGCAAACTAAACCTCAATTTACATTGCTCTGATTCTGCAGTTTACAGAAATACCCCATATGTGGTGGTAAACGTCTCTATGGGTTTGTGGCAGTGGTCAGAAGGAAAGGAGCGCCATGAGGATTTTGGAGGCAAAATTTGCTAGAATAGTTTTTAGGCACCATTTTGTAATTGAGAGACCCTGACGTACCCCTACAGTGGAAACCCTCATAAAGTGACCCAATTTTTGAAACTACACCCTTCAAAGAATATATTAAGGGGGGTACTGACCACTTTGACCCCCTAAGCATTTTACGGAATTTGGAAACACTTGGCTGTGAAATTGAAATTTTTTTTTCTTCCAATAAAATGTTGCTTTAGCCCCAATTTTTTTTATTTGCATAAGGGGTAACAGGAGAAAAGCCCGCCCCCATAATTTGTTACCCATTTTCTCCTGAATACGGCAACACCCCATATGTGGTGGTAAAGTGCTGTGGGGGCACATGGCAGGACTCAGAACAGAAGGAGCGCCATATGGATTTTACAACACAGATTTTGATGGAGTGGTTTGCGGGAGCCATTGATTTTTATTTTTTTGAGCTATTGTCTTATGTGGGGGCTCATTTTTTGCAGGATGAGGTGAGGTTTTCATTGGTACCATTTTGGGGTAAATACGCCTTTTTGATCGCCTGCTATTACACTTTTTGTGAGGGAAGAGAGAAAAAAATGGCTATTTTGGCATAGTTTTTTTAAAAAAATTTTTACAGCATTCGCCTGGGGGGCCATCTCATGTAATATTTTTATAGAGCAGGTTGTTACGGACGCGACGATACCCAATATGTCCAACTTTTTTATTGTTGGAAGGTTTTACACATTAGATGCATTTTTGAACAGAATAAAATCTTTTTTTTGTGTTGCCATTTTCAGAGAGCCATATTTTTTTCAGTTTTCAGGCGATTGTCTCAGGTAGGGTATCGTTTTTGCGGGACAAGATGACGGTTTGATTGATACCATTTTGGGGTAAATACGCCTTTTTGATCGCCTGCTATTACACTTTTTGTGAGGGAAGAAGGGAAAAAATGGCTATTTTGGCATAGTTTTTTTTTTATTTTTTTTATAGTATTACCCTGGGGGGCCATCTCATGTAATATTTTTATAGAGCAGGTTGTTACGGACGCGACGATACCCAATATGTCCAACTTTTTTATTGTTGGAAAGTTTTACACATTAGATGCATTTTTGAACAAAATAAAATCTTTTTTTTGTGTTGCCATTTTCAGAGAGCCATATTTTTTTCAGTTTTCAGGCGATTGTCTCAGGTAGGGTACCGTTTTTGCGGGACAAGATGGCGGTTTGATTGATACCATTTTGGGGTAAATACGCCTTTTTGATCGCCTGCTATTACACTTTTTGTGAGGGAAGAGGGGAAAAAAATGGCTATTTTGGCATAGTTTTTTTAAAAAATTTTTTATAGCATTCGCCTGGGGGGCCATCTCATGTAATATTTTTATAGAGCGGGTTGTTACGGACGTGGCGATACCTAACATGTTTATATATAGTGTTTTCTTTATTTTTAATGAATTAAAATGGGGAAAAAAATTGATTTTTTTAAACTTTTTGTTTTACTTTTTTTTTACCACTTTTTTTTTTTTACACTTTTTTTTTTTTTACACTTTTTTCACTCAGACCCACTTGGTTCTTGAAGAACCAGTGGGTCTGAGGGCTGTATAATACACTGCAGTACACTGTATAGTGTACTGCAGTGCATTTTCATTCATTGTAAGACTGATCAAGCTCCTGCCTTTAGCAGGAGCTTGAACAGGCTTACCTCTACCATGGCAAGCCATGGCAAGCGTCTGGTTGCCATGGTAACCATCGGGACGCTGCCACAGCAGAGCAGCGTCCCGATGGGAGGGAGGGAGCTCTCTCCCTCTCACTGGCCACACCATCGGAGCGCTGCTGCAGCTCCCGATGGGGGAGGGAGGGAGCGCCCTCCCTGTTAACCCTTCCATGCCGTGGTCCTTATGGACCGCGGCATGGAAGGGGTTAAACGGCCGACATCGCTGCCAGCAGCGATGCCGGCCATTTGAAGCAGACTGTCAGCTGTATGCTGACACTCTGCTTCCACCGCTCGGCCATCCTGAAAATTGGGGGGGGGGGGGGCACCCGGGGCAAATTAAAAATCATAATATGGGAAAGGAGGGGGGGGAAGGATCGGGGGCACCCGGGGCATAATTACCTTCATTAGCAGGATCTGATCCCCTGCAGTCTCGGACTGCGGGGAATCAGATCCTTACAGCCAGCCCCTGCATCGCCGTGATTGGCTAGTCTGCACAGACTAGCCAATCACAGCAATCGCCTTTATGGGGGGGGAACGGCTCCCCCCGAGGGCTTTACTGTGGATGGCTGGCTGTGTTTAACAGCCGCCATCACAGCATGTAAACCCCCCTGCACTGCGCAGGGGGGGATTACATTCAGGACGTACCGGTACGGCCTGTTGCGCGAACTACCTCGTGCTCAGGACGTACCGGTACGTCCTATGTCGCCAAGGGGTTAAAGTGCTTTCAGCAGATTTGTACCTATGACACTGGCTGACCTGCTACATGTGCACTTGGCAGCTAAAGGTATTTGTTTGAGTCTCAGGTCCCATAAATGCCCACATTGCTGAGAAAAATGATGTTTTAATATATGCAAATGAGCCTCCAGGAGCAATGAGGACGTTGCCGTTACAATTAGTACCTCTCCTCTCTCTGTAACTGCTGCACCTTCTCGACTTTAATTGACAGGACCAGGCAGTATAAACAATATAATGCCTGTCCCTGTCAATCAAAGTGCAGAGGGTGTGGCAGAGCGCAGAGCTTCTTGGTGTAACGGCAACGCCCCCCGTTGCCCCTAGAGGATCTTTTACATATACTAAAACATTCTTTCACTCAGCAATCGGGGAACATATGAACATGGAACCAACACCAAGCAACCATGAAACAGGTCAGTCAGTTTCAAAGGTACAAATCTGCTAACAGATGCCCTTTCAAACAGATTTGTCACATGCTACCCTATCTGAGAGTAACATAAAAAGAGAAAGCCTGACTTCAGGAACTTTTCTATGATTTGATTTGGCACTTCAAAAAGAGCCACATAAATGCTGCCAGGACTCATAGAGAAAATTTGTAACTCCTTATTTCCCTGCCCACACATAGAGTGACTGACAGCTCTCCCTTTATACAATCTCATACAGGAAGAGCCTGAAAATGAAAGTAAGTGTAGAGGAGACAAGCCTGGGAATGCGAGATGACCCATAATGCTCATAATAGTGTGCAGCCAGCCAATCCGCAGGTAGCCATCCCTCTGTGATGTCACAGCTGGGAACAGCCCTATAAAACCCTGATCCCGTTCGGTCACTGCCATTTTCCTGTGAGCTGAGCATAGCGAGAGACGCGACAAAACACTCATGCACTAGGGACAGTGTTGCTCCAAACTGTTAACAGAGAGTCTAGGACAATATTGGAGAGGGAAGGTGCAGGGAGACTGTGGGAATAGTTCAGGGAGAGTGTAGGAGTCTGTTGAACTACAGAATCTGCTACAATTTATTGCCTTGTACATAACTGTGCAGTGCACCAAGAGTTATAGATAATCCATTCTGTTAGCCTTCTTTCAGACTAGAGGCATCACGGATCCTGCAGGCTGTTCACCCGCCGGAACAGCTTGCCAGAGAAGGCTGCCCCTAGTCTGAAAGTAGCCTTAGCTGTAGATTTACTGTGCCGTCAGTATTACAGGGGTTTACAGAACTTCAATATTGATAGCCTATCTTTAGGATAGGTCATCAATATCTGATCAGAGGGGTCCAACTCCTAGCATCCCTGCTGTTTCTCCTTTTGAAGGGTCTTCAGCACTCTGGTGAGCACTGCAGCCTCATCGCAGTATACCAAGCATAGGACTGTACATTGTATAGCAGCTGTGCTTGGTATTGTAGTCCAGGCTCATTTATTTCAATGGCACTGAACTGCAAAGAGGCCATGTAACCGATAAACGTGTCGTCACTGGTCTAGGAAGAGCCAGCAATGCTCACTGGAGTGCCGTGGCCTCTTCAAACAGCTGAATAATGGGGGTGCACTGATCAGATATTGATGACCTATCCTGAGAATAGGCCATCAATATCCAAAGCCAACGAAACCCCTTTAAATAATGTAGAAATAATCCTAGAAAATAAGGACTACATTGAAGGTTAAAAGCAATCCTGTATTTTAGAATGACTCTTAACTAATGCTCCAACAATAACATAGTAACATAGTTTATAAGGCCAAAAAAAGACATCTGTCCATCCAGTTCGGCCTGTTATCCTGCAGGTTAATTCAGAGGAAGGCAAAAAAAACCCTGTGAGGTAGAAGCCAATTTACCCCACTTTAGGAGAAAAAAATTCCTTCCAATCAGGCAATCAGAATAACACCCTGAATCAATGACCCCTCTCTAGTAACTATAACCTATAAAATTATTACACTCCAGAAATACATCCAGGCCCCTCTTGAACTCTTTTAGTGAATTCACCATCACCATTTCCTCAGGTAGAGAGTTCCATAGTCTTACTGCTCTTACCGTAAAGTATCCTCTTCTATGTTTGTGTAAAAACCTTCCCATTGTCACAGTCACAGTCCTGGGGATAAATAGATGATGGGAGAGATCTCTGTACTGACCCCTGATATACAGAGTGGGCCATTTATATGGATACACCTAAATAAAATGGGAATGGTTGGTGATATTAACTTCCTTTTTGTGGCACATTAGTATATGGGAGGGGGAAACTTTTTAAGATGGGTGGTGACCATGGTGGCCATTTTGAAGTCGGCCATTTTGGATCCAACTTTAGTTTTTTCAAAGGGAAGAGGGTCATTTTAACATAACTTTATTTCTTTCATGAGTTATTTACAATTTTTGACCACTTATAAAATGTGTTCAAAGTGCTGCCCATTGTGTTGGATTGTTAATGCAACCCTCTTCTCCCACTCTTCACACACTGATAGCAACACCACAGAAGAAATGCTAGCATAGGCTTCCAGTATCTGTAGTTTCAGGTGCTGCACATCTCGTAGCTTCACAGCATAGACAATTGCCTCCCCAAAGATAAAAGTCTAAGGGGGTCAGATCAGGAGACCTTGGGGGCCATTCAACTGCTACATGATGATGTGTTTCCCTCTTTATGCACTGAAGCTGGCACGTTCCCTGAGTTTTTCCAGCAAGATGGTGCACCACCACATTATGGGTGTCAGGTCCAAGCATTCCTAGATGAACAGTTTCCTGGAAAGTGGATTGGTCGTCGTGGCCAGTTGAATCTGTCTGCTAAAGCCCCTCCCATTCCAGGTAAGCCTGTCCTTTTTTCGTGACAGTTGGAAAAAGTTGTAAAAAATGTAGTTGCATTAAAGAGGACCTGTCACAATTCCTGACATGTCTGTTTTAATAGCTAAATGCATTCTCCATGTAATAACAATTCTGGAGCATCTACTCTTATGGCTCTATGTTGTGTCATTCCTTTATTATTTCTACTAGAAGTTATGAATGAATTGCTAACAGTCTGCAGTAAGGGTACAGAGGGGAGGTAATCAGTTGGGGGGGTGTACCTGCACAGTCTGAAAATGGCAGCACTGATTGGATAGAGTGAGTCTGTGCAGGTACACACCCCCAACTGGTTACCACCCCTCTGTACCCTTACTGCAGACTGCTAGCAATTCATTCATAACTTCTAGCAAAAAAAATAAAGCAATGACACAACAGGGAGCCATAAGAATAGATGCTCCAGAATTGTTATTACATGGGGAATGCACGAAGCTATTAAAACAGGCATGTCAGGAGTGGTGAAAAGTCCTCTTTAATGCAACTACATTTTTTACAACTTTTTCCAAATGTCACAAAAAAAAAGGACGGGCTTACCTGGAATGGGAGGGGCTTTAGCACATGAACTGTAGACTAAGAACCCACCTCTATTAGTGGAGAGCCCCTAAGAAAAAGTTACTCCAGATCTAGAAGACTAGACCTGGCCATGGCACTCTGTCCAGTGCATTCTAAATATACAGATAAAAATTCATAGCTAGGCTTTTCAGAAATCAAGTCCATATGAGCCGCTTCCTTTTAAAAAGTTGTGCTATGTGGGTGGGACAACCTTGTTGAGAGGAAGGACACTAAGGGTGCCCTCACATGGAACATTTCGCAGGAAAATCCAAAGCATCAAGACATCCCCCATATTATCATATGGGGATGAAATTTGTCTATCCTTGTGTTCCTCTGCAGAATGTACATTCTGCAGCATAAATAATGGTATATTGCTGATTTCCTTTATTAGAATCTCTCTATTCAATTCAAGCAGAAATTGATTCTGCAGTGGAAAACGCTGAGGAAAAATCAGCTCCAGATTTTAATTCAGCGTTTTCCCCCACAGAATCAATTTTCCATTGAAATGAATAGAAAGATTCCCATATAGGAAATCCGCATCATAATTCTCACCAAAAAATCCGCAACTTTGTAAAAATCTACAGCTGCAGATTTTCTGCCACATATGGGGGCACCCTAAATAAAAAAGATCTCAACTGAAAATCAGTTGTTTTATTTTTTTTCCTTTAAGGGTTGTTGTACAATATTGGTATATGCAATCGTATTACCATTATACATAACATATTAAGAAATCCTTCAACGTATTTATGTCTACTGGAGTGATCATGCATCCAGTGACATTTTGTTGTGATTTTGCTGTGTTTTTGAGTCTTTCACTGATTAAAAGACTTGCAACAGTATACAGTGCCTTGCGAAGGTATTCAGCCCCCTGGAACTTTTCAACCTTTTGCCACATTTCAGGCTTCAAACAAAAAGATATAACATTTTAAATTTTTGGTGAAGAATCAACAACAAGTGGGTCAAAATTGTGAAGTGGAATGAAATTTATTGGATCATTTAAACTTTTTTGTAATAATAAAACTGAAAAGTGGGGCGTGCAAAATTATTCGGCCCCCTTGCATTAATACTTTGTTGCGCCACCTTTTGCTGCGATTACAGCTGCAAGTCGCTTGGGGTATGTCTCTAACAGTTTTGCACATCTAGAGACTGAAATTCTTGCCCATTCTTCCTTGCAAAACAGCTCAAGCTCTTTGAGGTTGGATGGAGAGCGTTTGTGAACAGAAGTTTTCAGCTCTTTCCACATATTCTCAATTGGATTCAGGTCTGGACTTTGACTTGGCCATTCTAAGACCTGGATACCTTTATTTTTGAACCATTCCATTGTAGATTTTGCATTATGTTTGGGATCATTGTCTTGTTGGAAGATAAATCTCCATCCTAGTCTCAAGTCTTTTGCAGACTACAACAGGTTTTCATCCAGAATGGTCCTGTATTTGGCTCCATCCATCTTCCCATCAATTTTAACCATCTTCCCTGTCCCTGCTGATTAAAAGCAGGCCCAAACCATGATGCTGCCACCACCATGTTTGACAGTGGGGATGGTGTGTTCAGGGTGACGAGCTGTGTTGCTTTTACGCCAAACATATCGTTTTGCATTGTTTCCAAAAAGTTGGATTTTAGTTTCATCTGACCAGAGCACCTTCTTCCACATGTTTGGTGTGTCTCCCAGGTGGCTTGTGGCAAACTGTAAACAAGACTTTTTATGGATCTTCGAGAAATGGCTTTCTTCTTGCCACTCTTTCATAAAGGCCAGACTTGTGAAGTGTTTGACTGATTGTTGTCCTATGGACAGACTCTCCCACCTCAGCTGTAAATCTCTGCAGTTCATCCAGAGTGATCATGGGCCTCTTGGCTACATCTCTGATCAGTCTTCTCCTTGTTTGAGATGAAAGTTTAGAGGGACGGCTGGGTCTTGGTAGATTTGCAGTGGTCTGATACTCCTTCCATTTCAATATGAACGCTTGCACAGTGCTCCTTGGGATGTTTAAAGCTTGGGAAATCTTTTGATATCCAAATCCGGCTTTAAACTTCTCCACAACAGTATCACGGACCTGCCTGGTGGGTTCCTTGGTCTTCATGATGCTCTCTGTGCTTTAAACAGGACCCTGAGACTATCACAGAGGAGGGGCATTTATACGGAGACTTGATTACACACAGGTGGATTCTATTTATCTTCATCAGTCATTCAGGATAACATTGGATCATTCAGAGATCCTCAATGAACTTCTGGAGTGAGTTTTCTGAACTGAAAGTAAATGGGCCGAATAATTTTGCAAGCCCAACTTTTTAGTTTTATTATTACAAAAAAAAGTTTTAAAAAAAGTTCACAATTGTGACCCACTTGTTGTTGATTCTTCACCAAAAATTTAAAATGTTATATCTTTTTGTTTAAAGCCTGAAATCTGGCAAAAAGTTGAAAAGTTCTAGGGGGCCGAATACTTTCGCAAAGCACTGTACATAATTGTCTAGGTACTGCATATTTTAAAGAGCATGCCAGGAATCCCTCCTCTCTAGTTCTGTCATTTACATGAGTGTTTTTTTAGTAGATAGAAGTTGATGTTTAATGATCATTCCTGCGCCATTTATAAATGTTATGGCATGAGTTTTAATATGTTTATTTTATAGTATACTGTAAGTTTTACTATATAAAAATGCTATTTTCCATGAAAGAAACCATTTTTGTTTTCACTCATTTCATTGCTGTCTGTTAAATGTTTGAATAGAAAAAAATGTAAATTGAAATAAGCCTAAAGCTGGCCATATGCCTTGGATCTATGTCATCTGAACCCACCAAATTTGTCCCGTTTGGCTGACTATTTAAGGTATATGGAGCCTCCCAACTTTCCCTCGATGGCTGATGTCAGTGGAGATAAGAATCTGCCATGCTGGATTTCAACAACCAATAGCTTTTATTCTTGGGCAGATACACTGCTGTCAGAGTTGTCTGAGAGGAGCATCTATGGGTGGATATGGAACGATAGTTGTTGGCCAACAGTTATTTCATGTGTATGCCCAGTTTAAGAGTATAAATTGAAAATTGTTTATTGTCTTAAATAAAGAATAGATGAACAAAAACGCTTCCATTTTGGATAATACAACCGGCTACATACGTTATGAACAGATCCAGTTGTATTTTATTTAAAATAGCAATGACAGATGTAATGTGTGCCGGACCGTTTTCTATTTTGTCCAAGAAAACAGATTCAGCACCATGGACTTGGATTGTGTGTCATACCGGATCCATTTTGCTCCGCATCCCATGCCGGACAGAAAACCGCTGCTTTCAACGGATTTCTGTTCGGTATGGGAATGCAATCCAACGAACATCACTTCATTCACTGTAGTATTTGTATCAAATACAGCCCATAGACAGGTAAGACACTGTTTCTAAAAGTAAGCAGCCATCTTGTTCTACTCTAGGACAACTCCTTTGTCCAAAACCAAAAATATTTTAATGAGGGCTGGGAAAGGGTTTAAAACACAGGAAAAAACACCTATTGAATGGCATTCTGTTCCAGCGGCAAGGCCCCCTGCTCCTTCCAGTCCCAGAAGTTTAACAGTCATGTGTCACTCAGGGACATGTCACCCCTGAAGCCTGTGAACGGCTGTATCAGTCACATGACCACTAACGGGACATCAAATTTCCAGTACAAAGATAAGAGCCACTATGCTAGAACACAGCAGCATTCAATAGATGAGTGTTTTTTCCCTTTCTCTTACAGTATGTTTTCCTGGTCCTCACTAAAAATTCTCTTGGAGTCAGACAACCGCTTTAGGTTTTAATATTGTTTCAATAAATCATCTAAGCATTTCCTGAAAACAATTAAAAATAGCGGGATTCCACTACTTCTACACAGTACATCTATGCAGGATATAGACTGGCCAGGACCATGGGAGCACCCATAGGACTGAGCTTTTGCTCACAATGTACAAGCACGGCCACCAGTGCTGGATTGCAGGGTGGTCTGTAACCATGGAAACAAGTAGTGTATAATGTGGAAAAATTAATCCAGCCAGCAAAGGAGGCAATATGGACAATCACAATACATTAGTAAGTGCCTTTTATTAACTTTGTCTACAAGATAAATGTAATTTGCTGAAGTGAGACAACCCCTTTAAGTTAATCTTTTTATTTTATATTCTAAGAAAATATCATTCTTTTTTCCATAGTGGTAAAACTTGTCTGAGCAAGTTATGGTATCAGAATCAGACCGTAATATCATACACTAAATAAAAGTTGATAGGTATGTATCATGTGTGAAAAAAATAAATATTCTTTCACTGAAATAAACTTCCACTTTGGAATTTACACTTTTCAAAAGCTATTATCTACTATTGAAGCGTAATGAAAGGGTTTGAATCCCACGGCTATGGCAGAACACACAGTTTAGTCATCAAGGAAAGTTCTTCGGTTTCAAAAGCATGACTGACAATTCCCCAAAAAGGAAGTAAAGTATGAGTATAGAGAAGTTTCAGTCATATTGAAAAATAACATTTCGCACTGGCTTTACAGATAGTGTACACTGACTGTGTACAAAGCATTGCTAAAGTTGTACAAAGCCAAGGATATATTCAGGTGTAGTGGTCATGTCGCACCAAAATGCCTCTTTCCAGTTGCAACACCCCCATGGCATTTTGCCAACGTTTTGCAGTAATCATAGTAAAAACCTACAATATGACCATTATGTCTGAACATCACCTTACGGTGAAGACATATGGGGTCATTTATCAAACTGGAGTAAAGTAGAACTGGCTTAGTTGCCCATACCAACCAATCAGATTCCACCTTTCATTTTGGACAGCTCCTTAGGAAAATGAAAGGTGGAATCTGATTGGTTGCTATGGGCAACTAAGCCAGTTCTACTTTACATCAGTTTGATAAATTACCTCAATAGTCACTACTCTATTAGACTATGGCCACACAGAGAGGCTTTGATCCGGTCGGGTTGCGGTCGCACTGCTGTCATGAACCACGCGGCCAATAAGCCCACATCTTCCTTTCATTAAATCATGAAGACCGCACTGTATAGTCAGTCTTCATTGTTAATGGCTACTCGGCACCTTCAATACCGCATGACCATTAACAATGAAGAATGACTAAATAGTGTAGTCTTCATTAGTTAAATGAAAGAAAGCTTAGGTCTAATTGGCCGCGTGGTTCATGACTGCAGCATGGCCTCAACCAGACCGTATCACTGCCACTCCGAGTGGCCATGTCCTTACAACTTAAAAGGGTTTTTCCATCTGGAAGTTTATGGCATAGCCTCAGGATATACTGTCTCAAGAACGGGAACCACAAATGTGCAGCATTCTCCATTTAATGCAATTTCCGTGTCCGTTCCATTTTTTTTTCGGACCATTCATTTCAATGGGTCCACAAAAAAAAAAAACTTACTCCGTGTGCATTCCGTTTCTGTATGTCCGTATTTCCGTTCCGCAAAAAAATAGGCCATGTCCTATTATTGTCCGCATTACGCACAAGGATAGGATTGTTCTATTAGGGGCCAGCTGTTCCATTCTGCAAAATACGGAATGCACACGGATATCATCCGTATTTTTTGCGGATCCGTTTTTTTGCGGACTGCAAAGTACATACGGTCGTGTGCATGAGCCCTAATGGAGAAGAATAGGACATGCTCCATATTTTTTGCAGGGCTACGGAACGGACACATGAATACGGAGAGCACACAGTGTGCTGTCCGCATTTTTTGCGGACCCATTGAAATGAATGGGTCCTCATCCAATCCGCAAAAAAAAAAACGAAACAGACAAGGAAACAAAAAATGTTTGTAAATGACTGACTAGACATAGAAAGCTTTACTTACACATAGAGAATGTATATTAAATATACACATATACAAATATACACATAAACTCTCCAGAAAAAAATGACTTCTTATTATGACCATAGGCATACGTTTGAATGGAGGACAGATGAAAAATATACTAGACCTGTATATGCTTGTGAGTTCTACTTATAGAAATAAAATGATGATTAAGTTGCACTATAGTTTATTTTTTTTTTTAGCTTCTTGCTTCATAAGAAGCAGCGGAGACATAAATGCAATAAAAAAAAAAAACGAGGTGAGCGGGGCTGCTGCTTTAATTAATGGATGATCCACTAGAATCACAGGGAAAGGTTTGCGTTGTAGATAGTGGCCTCCCTCTGAGCCTCTCCTGGATATAATGAGAGAGCTGTGCTTCATTATTGGCAGCTGAGGGCTAGGGTCACTGGGAATGGATTTGCAAGGCCCTCATTGAGGGATCACTACATGCTGAGAGGAGCTGGCCATGCTCAGGGACACCTGGTCATTAACATTGCTAATTAGCAGCCATTAATCAGGACCCTCGTTTCTTTTTCTCTCTATGTGTGTGCGTGTTTTGCTGGCTCAGGCCAAACATCTGAATAGGAAGATTGTTTCTGTACCTCGGAAAGAGGTGGAATGAAAGTAGTTCCCATCAACTGGAGATGAAATGGATTAAGGAAAAAGGTTAGACAACAGTTTAAGATGGACTGGGGGGGGGGAAGCTCGCAACGTGAGGAGACCTGAGCGTGACAAAATCCACCATCTATAATTAGCAGCATATTCTCCCTGCGCTTCCGTGTGACCTTCTGCTTTGTTGAAGACGAGTGCGCCAATCAATAGGTTTTATGCAGGAACTCATCTGATTATCTTTGCAAAGTTTTACTTAGTTCCCGGTATATAGGCGGAACACCTCAAACAATCGTGCTTTGCTATTCCAGCAAGAAAGTCATGTAATAATACAGACCTGACAACTTGAACAACTTTTAATGGAATTATGTGAACAAATAACTATGATATATAATCAGCATGTCAGTTTCTTCATTTTCATATTTTTTTGTGGAGGACAACATACTGTACACAATATATGACAGTGTAGTTACTGCTGTCTGAGCGTAAATATTAGAGATTTATTTTAAAAACGTGATAGATCAGATAAGCGGGTCCTGTGTCAGAGGAATTGTTAAGACTATTTCGTACCAATGCCCCTAAGGGCCCTTTCACACGGCCGTATGCGCTCCGAGACATCCGTGAGCAGGCCATATGTCCCGGAGCGGCATAGATCGTGAGCACGGGAGCGCACAGCATCATAGATTACAATGATGCTGTGCACGTCGGGCCACCCATGGGGCTATTGTCCCGCACTCACAAGATCATATGAGTGCAGGACAATAGTCCGCGGGCGCCCCGACGTGCACAGCATCATTGTAATCTATGATGCTGTGCACTCCCGTACGCATAATCTATGCTGCTCCGGGACATATGGCCTGCTCACGGACCGTATGTCTCGGAGCGCATACGGCCGTGTGCAATGTGCTACATTTGTGAACATGTTATACCAAACTGCAACCCAAACCGTAGGACGGGTCTATCCTGTCACATAGTACATCCACATACAGTGACTACTTAGCCACTGCCCTATTTTACGTGACAGGGTTGTCAGTAATTGGCGTAAATAATGGAGTACTGTTTTAGTAAATGTGATGTTTCAGCTGTCCTCCATATTGTGTTATTGTATTCTTATGAGTAAGGATGAGCAAACTTGTGTTTTTCAAGTTCGGCGTACAAGGTTCAGGTTATCTAAGAATTCCATTATGGATTCTGCTACTAAAGACCATAAGATATGGTCCGTGGTAGCAGAATCCGTAATGGATTTCTTAGATAACTCGAACCCAAACCTTGTATGCTGAACTTGAAGACACAAGTTTGCTCATCTCTACTCATGAGTCTTGGTATATTACCATTAATCTGACATACTGGGGGCAATTTATTTTGAGGTGTAGCTATAGGGGGTACAGATGTAGCATTCCCTACTGGACCCAGGAGCCTGAGGGGGCCCAAAGACCCTTGTGCTGCATAAGAAGACTCCAGTATTATGGAAAGTACATGCTGGTCAAGTTACACCTGTGTCTGGAGAGAAGGGATTAGCATGAAGGCTATCTGCGTCCCTGTCCCTGGCCACAAAACAATGAGTGAAGGGGGGCCCAAGCTGAAGTCTTGCACCAGGGCCTATGATCAGGACTGCTTCTGCCATGAGGCGAGATGAGGATCTTGCCTCCGGTGGCAGTTTTCTGCATTTCTGAGTGGGCGGCACCCACACAGTTAAACACTGCTGGTGGATACTGCTGGGTATTTCCTTTAATCTGCGCCGCCCCTCTCCCCCTGGAGCGCAGGGAACTGATGTCACTCACCGCTGAGCTCCCCGCGCTCCTCCCCACCTTTAGACCAGTGCTGTGAATGGTGAAGCAGGGAGACTTCTCCCTGTTCTACCATTCAGCCTGCAGGAACCATCGCGCTGCTGGCCTGTGTGGGCGGAGTCTGCAGCCGAGAAATCTGCACAAGCTCCGCCCACAAAGTCCTGCGCGTGATCTGTGTCTCCAGGGAAGAGAGGACTTCAGGAGCGGGACAAGGTAAGTAGGTACTGTGTTTTGTTTTGTTTTGAGGGCACAGACGGCATTTCTACTACAAAGGGGGCACAGAGGAGAGGTCATTAATACTACAAAGGGGGCACAGTGGGCATTACTATTACAAAGGGGGCACAGTGGGTATTTTTACTACAAAAGGGGCACAGTGGGCATTTCTAATACAAAGAGGGCACAGAGGAGAGGACATTAATACTACAACGGGGGTGCAATGGGCATTACTACTATAAGGTGGGAACAGTGGGCATTACTACTACAAAGGGGGGCACAGTGGGCATTATTACTACAAAGGGGCACAGTGGGTATTACTAGCATAATGGCGGCATAGTGGGTATTACTACCATATGGGGGCACAGAGGGCATTACTGCTACAAAGGGGGCATAAAGGGCATTATTAGTACAAAGGGGGCACAGAGGGTATTACTACTATAAAAGCACACAGAGGGCATTACTACTATAAAGGGGACACAGAGGGCTTTACTACTGTGAAGGGGGCACAATTGGCATTATTACTTTGAAGAGGGCACAATGGTCATTTCTACTGTGAAGGGGTACCGTGGTCATTACTACTGTGAAAGGGGCACAAAGGGGGTATAAATACTGTGAGGGGGTACAAAGAGGGTATTTCCACTGTGAAAGGGGCACAGATATGTCTACCCCTGTGTGTCTGTCCCTGTGTATGGGTGTGTGTGTCACCATCACCATGCCCACAGTGTTCCTATTTCTTGACGCAGCTGCATCAGGACGTTCTGTGGGGGCAAGAAGAAGAAGACGGAAGAGGAGGCAGCTCCGCCAGCATGGAGTCCCGTGGAAGAGGCACAGGAAGGCACACTAAGGACGCAGGTAATACTACCACATGATCTACACTAGTGTTATCTGTGGTTTTACATAGGACTGCAGGTAACACCACCACATGATCTACACTAGTGTTATCTGTGGTTTTACATAGGACTGCAGGTAACACTACCACATTATCAGCACTAGTGTTATCTGTGGTTTTACATAGGACTGCAGATAACACTACCACATGATCTGCACTAGTGTTATCTGTGGTTGTACATAGGACTGCAGGTAACACTACCACATTATCAGCAGTATTGTTAACAGTGGTTTTACATAGGACTGCAGGTAACGCTACCACATTATCAGCACTATTGTTATCAGTGGTTTTACATACATAGAGGTAACACTACTGCATTTTCTGTACTGTGTTACCTGTGGTGTTACATAGGACTGCGGGTGATATCAATAACATTATCTGTACTTGTACAGCCCCAGATCTGGCAGGACAGTCTTGGAGTTCGGTGGCTACTTGGCTTTCATACTATTTTTAATTGGGGGGGGCCCATTCAAATTTTTGCCTCAAGCAGCAGAAGAGCCCTGCCTATGAGTGTTTATCTACGCCCCGGGAATTATTAATATTAGCACACTGTGCAAGCCATGCCTCACTTTCTGTCTCTTGTGCAGTCACTCTCACATTCATCATCTGGACAAATGACCCGTTGGTGAAAGTAGGACAGGAAGAAAACCATGTCAGATCAGATCTGGAGTAGCTTTGCGACACTTTTCTAATATGATTGTTACTAATGAGAGCATTAGTGAGTCTTTTACACACCGCCCACTTTTACTGACACATGCAAATGTATCAAAAACAGTGGCCTGTAGGCGGAAGTGATTAGGACTCTCACAGTTTGTCCTAGAAGTCCACTCAGGATTTATTCCATTTTTCATTAAGAAATCCAGCTCCAAGTCATCTAAACCTATAAGCCTAGGCTCTCAGGGAATGGCCAGCAGCCTTCTGAAATTGAAGATAATACCTCTGTTAACCCAAAAAGTTGTGCATTGTTGCACCACCATTGTGCTGCTATCAGATAGGGCAGCAGAAATCACCTGATAGGTTCACTTAAAAACCAAAGGCCAATTGTTATTTGGAACAATTTTATTTATTTGTTTTTTTTTTTTTAGAAAAGAACCGCTGCCATAAGTTGTCTTAGAATATTGTAACTCTTAAAAGGTGTATTCCCATCTCACACACTGAGGGCATATCACTATCTTCTATGTTTCGCTCCTATCTCCAGAAAGTGCACCACGCAATCGCAGCCTCTGCTATGGGAGTTCTGAAAATAACCGAGCTCTGGTCCAACTATTTCCGGCAGTCCCATAGCATCCCGGGTGCAGTTTCCATTTACATGGGACTTCTGAAAATAGCCAAGTGTGCTCGCTCAGTGGTTCTCGGAACTCCCATTGCGATGAGTGTAGAGCATGATGCACATGTGCGATGTGCTGTCCATTACTTCAGGGGTCCCGTTCTGGACATAGATGAGGATTCAAGCGGTGGGACCCACCTATCAGACATTGGTTGCTTATCCTAGTGATATGCCATCAATGTCCGAATTTGTCAAACACCTTTAAGACAGATATTTGGGTGACAAAAATCCTACAGAAAGTGGGTTCAACGGCAGCAACCAATGCACAGGTCAATCATATTATTACATTATCATTAATATTATGTTATTATAGTAATTATTATACATTATTATAATTTAATAATTTAATCTAAGAAGGTTGTCTAATATAAGCTCGCTATATTATATTTAGTTTGCTTATCATTTTATTAATAGAACATGTCCGATGTAAAATACAATTGTGATTTATTGCAAGATGTCATAGAACAAAAGCTGCTGAAAAGCTTACATTGATAGACTGTAAAAGTGACTTCTCATTAAGCTTTGGAGCAATGTAATTGACCTACTTTTCCCTTTCACCTCTCCTAGCAGTGCTACAAATTCAGCTCTGCTACCTCTATGCTCAGACTAAGCACAATGTGACATAAGCTACAAAATGTGAGTTTTGTGGTTTAAGTAAACAAGAGTTTAATCCCTGCCTTTCTTTTCCATTCTAATGTATGGGTATTCCTACGAGTGCTTTCTCCAGCTCCCCATGAGCTTTTTGTAACTGCACATAGGCCATAGTGAAGAGGGAAATGCGGAGATGTAAACAAGAAAGGAAAGAAAAATGCTTGTTTTGTTGTTTTTTTTGTTTTTTTCAAGCCTCGTGTGACTTTATTGTAAGAGGGAAGCTGAGATCATTAGCATGCACATAATAACCAGTAACCACAGTTATCACATTTCCTAGAACTCATGGCATGCTTTATAAGACCAAACGTATAAAAATAATTCTAGAGGATAAAAATGTAAACTTAAAAAAGTGAAAAAAATTTCTGTCATAAACAATACCCAAAATTGATAATTATGACGACTACTTTATCTTGTTCCTTCATCTATAGATATTGGTTAATGAGTTTGTCCACTTTAGGCAAATCCATGGAGGATTAGCTGATCACAGGGATCTCCAGCTGTAGGCCGTGAAAGTGGCCAGGCTACAAATATTCTATCCCCCTGCAGTGCCCCCACAGGGGAAATGAAGTATTACACAGTTGCCAATTAATGCATGGACATGCTGAGTCCTCCAGAGTGAAAGATTTATAGCCAATTCATGAGGCTCCTGAATAAGAGACCTCCTCAATTAACTACCTAGTAGAATACAATGGGTTTACTAAATAAGATAACCACTTTAACGTAAGTAAAGATACTAGAGTTTTAAGAGGTAGATTTATGAAGATTGGCATTTCCTACACCAGTCTTGATCCCCAATTCGTTGGAGGGAGGTGTGTCTAATTTATTGAGAAACTTAATAAATTAGGTGCATCTCTGGTCCTCTGTGCATCAGAAACTCAAACCTTTACCAGCTAACTGCTGGTGTAGACTTGAGCTATAATTTACTCCAATTTCTGCCATAAATTATAGTAAATTCAATATTCAATGGGAGGTTGACTGCCCCCCCACCCACTTTAGTTTAGATTCACAAAATGATGCAAATGATCCTGAAAATATGGCACGCACCATAATTTGCAACTTTTTAACGTGTCTTGTATTAATTTGGTATATATTAGATATGTGGTCATACAGGGCTGTATGTACCATTAGGCACTGAAAGGCACGTGCCTAGGGCACTGGGACCACCGGCTGTGTATATGACAATTTGGGGCACCCAGCATTAATTAACACTGGGAGTACCAGGTACTTATATACCCAGGTAAAACAAAACAATAGCTGATTTCAGGGAGACCAGCTACAAAAAAACACCTTGGAGCCTCATTTAACCCTTTCACGACCGGAGGTTTTTTCGGTTCTGCATTTTCGTTTTGCGCTCCCTGCCTTCAAACAGCCATAACTGTTTTATTTTTCTGTTCACATAGCTGTATGAGGGCTTGTTTTTTGCGGGACAAGTTGTACTTTCCAACGCCACCATTTAATATTACATATGGTGTAGTGGGAAGCGGGAAAAAAATTCCAAATGGGGTGAAATTGCAAGAAAACCGCTATTCCGCTACAGTTCTACGGGTTTCTTATTTACAGCGTTCGATGTGCATTAAAACTGACCAGTTACTATTATTCTACTGGTCAGTACGAATCCGGCAATACCTAATATGTATAGTTTTTCCTGCGTTTAGATGGTGATAAAATAATTAGAAAGTTGCCCTTTTTTTTTTTCCTTGTCATATCTTGACCCCTATAACTTTTTGGTATTTATGTGTAAAGAGCTGTATGGGGGCTCATTTTTTGCGGGGCGGTCTGAAGTTTTTATTGATACCATTCTGGGGTGTGTATGACTTTTTGATCACTTTTTATTTAATTTTTTTTAGAAAAAAACAGGGACAAAAAACTGCGAATCGCCATTTGGACGCTTTTTTCCGCCACACAATTCGCCGTATTGAAATTTTTTTTTAATATTTTAAAAGTACGGGCGTTTTCGGTCATGGTGATACCCATGATGTCTATATTTATTGTTATTTAGGTATTTATTTTTTACTTATACGGAAAGGGGGGTGATTTGAACTTTTATATCTTTTTTATTTTTTATATATTTTTTAACATTTTTTTTTTATTTTTCTGTGATTATTTTAAAGCTCAAATATCATCTGATCTATTGTGTTTTGTTTTTTTTCTTTAAGAGCAATCATGGATTTACTAGATGCAGTTAAAACCATGAATTGCTCATTTCTTATCCTGGCCTGCCATCTAGTGGCCAGAATAAGAATTGCAGTTTGAAAACTGTAATCCTCACCAGCGAGGATTACAGTTTTCATATGGTGTACAGACACCCCGATTGGCCAATCGGGGCGTCTGTACACCACCCGGAAGCGTGGGCTTCCGGGTTCAGATGCATCCTGATGCCGTGATCACGTGTGATCACGGCATCAGTAAGGCCCAGGAAGTCTCCGCAGACGGAGGTAAGATGCGGCAAGTCTCTGCTGTTAGAAACAGCAGAGACTTGCCTGCCATGACGCCCGCCGCACCCGCGAGCGGGCGTCATGTCCCCGCACCGCCTGCGCGCCGTACATGTACGGCGGCGGTCGGGAAGGGGTTAAGAGCCTCAACACAGCAATCCAAAATGCAAAGCTCCTTGGGAAACAGTAATATGCAAAATAACCATGGAGCCCCAGTTATGGGTCTTCAACACATTGAAAGCCAGATATCCCTCAAAGGAAGGAAAACCAAGCAAAGGGGTGTCCCCATTACAGAGATCACCAAATCCACCATATTAAGTGGCCCCTATGTCAAGATCCCACTTTTTTTACAAGCTTTAAGGATGTGACGGGAAAGACCTAAGCCAGTTATCCATCCACAGACAGCTGTTTCAGGGTGTTGCCCTCATCAGTGTGGAGTAGGATTCTGGTTAACCGGGAGCAATGCCTTGGAAACTACTCAAACAAAACACTAGCTGATCTCAGGGAGACCAGCTACAAAAAACACCTTGGAGCCTCATTTAAGAGTCTGAACTAGAGATGAGCGAACATGCTCGTCCGAGTTTGGTGCTCGTTCGAGCATTAGTGTATTCGCATATGCTCGCTACTCGAACGAGCATATCGCGATCCTCGAGGAAATGGCAACTTCCTCTTCCTGCATGTTAGTCGCCTTTTTTCAGCCAATCAACATGCAGGAGAGTCTTTGGTACCTCCTAGCATCACGTGGGGCCCCTACAAGTCGATAGCAGGGATTGGCTGGCTAGATCAGATGACCTGGGAATATAAGAATCTGGTCCCACGCTGCTCGCATCATACACTCTCTGCATGAGATTAGGGATAGAGCTGCTGTCTGTCAGGGAGAGTGTTAGGGCCTGAATTTAGATGTTGGTTAGGCAGGAATCACCCACAAAGAACCCAACAGCCCTTCTAAGGGCTACAAGCACCTTTTTTTTTTGGTCTCCTCCAGGCTGCTGGCTGGGACTTGTAGTGCAGCTACCGCCATCTTGGCTGCACACTGTTAGGGCGTGAAATTAGAATGTGGTTAGGCAGGAATCATCCACAAAGAACCCAACGCTCCTTCTAAGGGCTACAACGACCTTTTTTTTGGCCTCCTCTCGGCTGCTGGCTGGGACTTGTAGTGCAGCTACCGCCATCTTGGCTGCACACTGTGCACAGCGACTGGTGGCAGAAAGGGGACTGCACATGGTCCACACAGACCCCAATGAAATTGCCCAAAGTCCTCTCAGTACTCATTTTTGCTGCTGCTGTACCTTGGCTTGCTGGGATCTGTAGTGCAGTATAGGGAATACATTTTTTCACTCAGTTATATAAACTACAGTCCAGTGAACAATTGTGAGGTGTGCGATACACTAGGCGCAGTCTACAGAATACCTTTTTTCACTCAGTTATATAAACTACGGTCCAGTGAACAATTGTGAGGTGTGGGATACACTAGCCGCAGTCTAGAGAATACGTTTTTATTCTCAGTTATATAAACTACAGTCCAGTGAACAATTGTGAGGTGTGCGATACACTAGCCACAGTCTAGAGAATACGTTTTTATTCTCAGTTATATATATTACAGTCCAGTGAAAACTTGTGAGGTGTGCGATACACTAGCCACAGTCTAGAGAATACGTTTTTTCTCTCAGTTATATATCCTACAGTACAGTGCAAAATTGAGTGGTTTGTGGTGCAATAGCTGGAGTCTAAAGACTACATTTTTTTGCCTCAGATAGTAATTCCACTGTCTACTGAATACGGTTTTGGCCTCAGATATTAATTCGACAGTTTGGTGAATATACAAAATGTTGAACCCAAGGGCTAAGGGTCGAGGACGAGGGCGTGGGCGTTCAAGTAGTGTAGGGGGCAGAGGCCGTGGTCCTGGGCAGGGTGATCCTGTACATGCTGAT